>JAULBR010081692.1:0-39975 GCA_032355825.1 Melanodrymia aurantiaca
CTTTCGGCCCCCCCCCCCCCGCCCCCGATTTGTATAGATCATAGACTGAATTATTTCTAAGTACACTTGGTTATATTTAAATCTAGGCTTTGTAGTTTGCATCTTGACATCATGGTAATTTGCATCTAGACGTGGTGGCGCTTTAGACGTTGGCTTGTTAATTTGTAATGTTATCTAGACATGGTGATTCGTAGACTAGACGGTTTTTATGTAGTCTTTGGGATTTGTATATAAACTTAATTCGTCTCCGTGGTGTAGTGGTTAACGCTTCGGTTTCAGTCTGGTAGGTACTGGGTTCGAATCCCATTCGTGGCATATGGGATTTTTAATTCTAGGACAAGCTCTAACCCAGAGCGAGTTCTCCGCAATACTCAATGTACTTCCATTTATACCAATGTCCACAACGGGCTCAACAAAGGCCATGGTATGTGCTAACCTGCCTGTGGGAAAGTGCATATGAAAGATCCCTTGCTACTTATTAATTCGAAGTAGCGGATTTCCTCTATCATACTAACACTAACTTCTGTCCTGGACCGGCAGTTGAGGCAGCTGGACTGCCTGACCATAACAAACGTGCTTGAACATTAATTGGATATAAGCACGTAAATAAGTTATAACTAACTTAGTATGGTAATTTGCATGTAGACGTGGGGATTCGTATGCAAACAATGCGACCGTCTCTCAACTAGACTTGGATATTCGATTCCTTGTACCCATGCAGTTCCAAAAGCATCTCAATGACCTTAATTTGAAGCACGGAACGCGATACATTTAACACTTCACAGTTCGTGTTCAGGAAATTTATAACGCTATTCTGCTTTCACAAAAATCGATCTTCATGAATAGAGCGTGGATGCAATTCATAGATTATCTATAGCTGACCACGGTCCAGCTGAGATCGACAGCGGACAGAAATTTTTTGCAAACTGATTAGTGTTCAATTGTGTTTAGCAAACATATAATACGAATGCGATGAGATAGAATTTTACGAGATTATATTTAGTTGGTGACGATCATAACAGTAGGTATACAGCAGTGAAGTCAAACAAATGACAGTAAAATAATTATTTGAGTGCAGAAATATTCTCAAGAGCATGATATAAATGAGGTAGTTAGTAGAATAAATGAAATCTATAAAGAACATGTCGAATACCGGTATTATGTTCAAAACCATATTTCTGCACAAAATGGAATCCAATGGATATTTCGATAAAACAATGGCGGAATGCGCTCGTATTCTACCTGACGCAAGAAAACAATGAGACAATCGTAAGCGGTATACTAGTTAATAGGATCGGCTACGAGTGTACCGAATTATCTTATGACTTTCACATGTCGAGGCTACTATATTCCGTAACAATAATATTCCATGTACGAAAAATGTATTTATATAGCGAGTTGAAGGGTTCGTTACAAAACCTTATGAAGGTGGGGTATGGTTCAGTTATTAGTTATATGTAAAACGTTTATTTTTAATCAAATATTTTATCAATGATTACATGGTTTGTTAAAACACCTACACATTTGCTTTAATGTACAGGTGAGAATGATACGTAATTTTAGAAGGCGGTTTATCATACTCATGTAACGTTAAGGGTTATGTGAGACACATTGTCTGATTTCTGTTTTTTTCTCTCTAGTGTTTGTAAAATTTAATGTTATACGCACGTACATGCATCATGTGCTGGAGTAGATGGAATGTTACTCAAAATAGAGGGAAATGAAGTCGTTTTTACAGCTTTGTTTAGAAGCCCGTGTCCTTTTGAATCTCTATGCAAATATCAAGGTATGAAACTGACGTTCCAGGGAACACGAACAGAATGTTAACAAAGGGCTCACTATTGATACATGTATTTCCTTTCACCCTATTTTCTAAACAATGATGATATTTTTCAGAAATTGTTCATAAGAGCCTAATTTACATAACATATTGTTATCCAATTACCAACATTTGTCTCACGATTTTGAAAAAAAAAGCCATTGACTACTTTTGCAACCTATTTGTTGATACTTTCACGAACACCAGCTTTGCGTTCAATAGCGCGGGCGTTCTGCAAGTGAGACAAAACGTTTTGACACCGATATTTGCATCTACATTCAAAGAATGTGATAGTACACGATCGGTACCAGTCAAATAGTTCTAGAGCACTCGCGCTATTGAACGCAAGGCTGGAATCAAATTCATTTAGTTTCGATTTGTCAATGCATGCCATCTCGCCTTGCGCGCACACACACACACATATATATATATATACATTTGGCCATGTCACTGTTTTATCGTTTAGGTCATGAAAGCATCGGTTATCAAGATGTAATACCATATTAACGTCAACACGTTTTCTAGAGCAACACTCTTTTCAATTATAAGTACACACGGCATCTTGCATATGGACTGTACATACCACGGAAAGTGATAAATCAGTCGGTCCAGCGGGGTTTGTCCCCGACTGTTATTACCGACTGATGGAGATTGATCCTGCGACCTATCACACCTCAAACGAGTGTGTTAATCACCTTGCAGCATCCACGCCCTCCGTGGTGAACCAATGGTAGCAGTTATGTAATTTGGTTCCAAAACGATCACGACTCAACCTTCTCCCATGGTTGGTCCAATGATGTTCAATTTTAGCCTCGGATTGTGGTGATATTCTATTGACAAAGATACATTGATAACAACAATCAATTCTTGTTTCTGCTGACGTCGAAGATGTGGGTGTTTTCGCACACACTTTGGACCAAATAACTAACTTATGGTCATGAGAGAATAGTTCAATACATAACATGGAAGATCCGATGTCCAGGATAGGTCATTTACTTCTGTTAAACTGTACATCCGTGATAAGCCACCTTTGTCTTTTGAAGGATAACTCCAGAGTTTGCTGGCTTACGTTCACGAAATTAGTTAACAACGTTATACTCGTTCAGTGAGAAATGTTTCTCAGGTCACATCGCGTTAATACGAAGTACTCTACTCCATGTCCTATATGTCCCACCTCAATATCAAATTCTCGGCTATTTCCGTACTAGTAAATCAATTGCAACTGGGATTTCTGTGCCTTTACGGAAAATCCGAAAAGCTTTTAAAGGTCAATCTCTCACCATTTTGGCGCGAAAAACGCGATCAGGTGACGATCAAACAAAGCGAGTTGTACGAAACTAAATGTTATGTTAACATACCATCGACGATGTCGATATACTGGAACATTGTCCTAATGTATCGGTCATATTGAAAAAAAAGAACAAAACATCAGTCAGTCTGAACAATACAATTACAACTCGATTTTAATCTAAAATGGTGATATATATATAATCATAAAATTTCCATATATAACTAAACAAACAAAACAGTACAGTTAAAATAACGCAAGTTTCTCAAAGAACTTGCGCTTTTAGCACTCAAGTCTTTGTAATATAGATCTCTGAAACTATAATTACACTCATGAAATACAACATAAAAGAACACTTTTCATTGAAGTAAGTGTGTGTATGTCTGCACAGGCAGGGGAACTGTTCCTCGATAATTTTTTTTAGAGAAACGAAGGGGAACTAAAAAATTCAATATGGCTGCTATTATGCACTACGTAACTTATGCGCAATACTATACTACATACCAGACACCTGGTCTTGGATAATGACGGTAGTATTGTGTTGAAGATGGCATTTACAAAATCTCATTGTAAAAAAGAGAACCTATTTATGCAACATTCCTGACAAAAATATGAAAATATTTCACAACAGTGTATATACACAATCAGAAATGTATGGATAAATCATTTTTAGATTGATATCCATTTCTCACAGAAGGTCAGAAAATGGCAATCAAAAATGATTTAATATAAATGGAGAGAAAAAAAAATCTGAAATAGAGATACCAGTATAGAAAACCCTAATAATATTGAATTATAAACCGTATTCCACCTAAATACATTGGCTGTATGACGTATGGTAGGGTAGGTAGGTACATTGAAGTGTCTAATGCTTACACGTGGCTCATACAGAGCATCGTAGTAAACCATTAGTTGTAACCAAAATTGACACATACATAGTACATGTACAAGGTCATAAGGCATTATAATATTAACTTTCCACAAATATACGGCTGCGTGTAAAAGGGATGATCAGAAGTCAAACGGGGTTGAATTCAAACTGACGAACAGTTCGCAAGAAACATGTTACCAGATCTCTAACATTACCTAAACCAGATATAATATAAATATATTTTTTAACTATATAACAATCAGTTGTTATTTGGCACATGAAAGCTCTCTTTAACTAATAAAGAAAAAGTTAATGGCGATTCTTTTATTTGCCATATATAGATGCTATAAATAACTTTTAAAAGCATAATAGTGTGTGCAGAAGCTTGTTGCACAACATAATACCAACACAAGTCGATATGTTTGGTTAAACTGGATAGAAGACTAAACATAGTGTATCTTTTTGTCATACTTGTCAAAATAAAATTGTATGGACCAACACATATAAATTATTTAATATAAAATAGACACTTCTCTGAACGATTTTGCCCACATATTAATAAATTGAGAAATAATAGGCTACATTAAAATTATTCAAAAGATTCGTCTTCGTACTTTGACACCTAATAGCCGATGTTGGGGTGTCGTTAAATTTTAATTCATTCGTTCATTTCATAGGACATTAGTTATGATCAAAATGCATGTGACCATTGGCCAAGGCAACCGTTCGGATCAATCTCTATAGCAACAAGAAAACAAAACAGTATGGAATGAGACATAAAACATATTCAACAATATCTATACATGTGATTTAACAAAAAAAGGAGTCTTTTTCGTGTGAATAATGCATGTACATAATAATAAATTATGCTATGCATAACAACTTCTTTATAATGTTCGTTTTTTTAACAACTATTATAACACTGGTATAAAACATGTCAAGGCTATCTAACAAATGTTTTTATTTTTTGCTAACCTACCCGCAAACGCTCCCCACCCACCCACACCCACCCACCCCATCCATACCACTATAGCCTGAACAAGCAGACTGGATATAACGAAAAGCTTTGCTAACAAAGCTAGTCAAACATTTCTCAAATGCTTAAAGATACATTATCTTGTAACAAAGATGATCTTGCAATAATAAACTTAATAAATGTTGTACAAAGATAATTTTGTCTAAACATAATCTAGTAACAAAGATAATCTAGTAACAAAGATAATTTACTGACACAGATGATATTAAAATAAACTTAATATAATTTTGCACTAAAGATAATTTTGTACTAAAGATAATCTTGTAATAAAGATAATCTTGTAAGATGATCTAGTAATAAACTTAATATAATTTCGTAATAAAGATAATCTTATGCTATAAAGATTATCTATTCATAATAGTTTCAAGATAATGTAGTTGAACAAAATTCAAATGGACATAAAAGCAATATTTCAGTATCATTATACATGTATATATTGTTGTAGGAACGAGACAACCATCAACAAATAAACAAGGCACTATGTACCATTTTTAACAATCACAGTACAGTATTATAAACACAAACTATACACCATCACATGTGATACACTATCAGTTGAATTAACTCTAAGATGGTGCCCTGTTTCCAAATAGTGGCGTAACAGTTACTAACAGAAGCATTTCATACTAAACTTGGCATTTAAAAGATGACACTATTAGAACGATTTCTGAAAGCAAAAACCAGGAAAATGTGTTTGACAAAAATAACACTTCACAATAGAGCGAGTATACATGAAAGTTAAAAAAGCAAAGGTGTAGATGTGTAAGTATGAAATATGTACACATATACATATCTACATGATGTATGTATGTATGTACGGTACGTACGTTTGTACGTGTACGTATGTATAGATGATGTATGTACGCAATGTTATGTGTATACAATGTATGTATGTATGTATGTATGTATGTATGCATGCATGCATGCATGCATGTATGTATGTACGTACGTACGTACGTAGGTAGGTATGTACGAGATCTAGCTTAGTAGTTAGAGCACCAGCCTGATGTGTGAAAGGTTGAAGGATCGATCCTACTCAGAAGACCCGTCTTCTCTTGTTTTAACCACTGACCCATGACTAATACATCAAAGGTTCTGATACGTGCGAGAAAATACATTATAAAATATAGCTTGCTGCTAATTTGCAAAATGAACAACTGTAATAACGAAAGGGAAAAAAACGTGTATATGTTTCGGCTGGAATGTGGAACAGATAAAGCCATTGAGTCTACTTTCAGCTGTCAGTGACGTGAAAGATGGGAAACTGCTCAAGACGGGAAGGAACTGCAGCTAGACTCATCAGCAATTTAAGCTTAACGACTCATGTGGCAGTGTTAATGAGGTACTACTACTGGTTTCAGCAGACACTTTCTGTAGATGGAACCACTATCTGTACATGAATCCGCTTAGATCTACTACACAATGTAAACGGCATTGTTTGATTTGCACAAAAGAATAATTTTGAAATAGACTCGTGGTTTGTATAGTACTGTGAGCATAAATTGTGTTTAATCATTACCAGGTATGCAGTTACCCGTACCAATCCAGTTTTGACAATATTAGTATATAAATGTTAAACAGTATGTGTTTGACAATACGATTTGAAGGGCGTGAAATTATGTTCTACAGATGCAGAATTTTTTCCAAAAATACTTTAATCCAATCATGGGCTGGGTTTTATTTTCATTTCTGTTTGATCATTTGACATTTCTAATATTTTCATCTGGACATGAAATATGAGATCCTAAATGAGATGCACAATCAGAAATAGCTCTACTATAAACTGACATTTACACTTCAGACCTCATTAAATGAAGAAGCGGCGCTCACTGTGGGCAAGATTTTAATTTCAAGAAAATATTTTAAAATGAGACTCATTTATACAAAATTACGTCTTGTCATTCAAAATGAGCAGGTGAGTGAAAAAAACAGCTCACCTAGATGTAGAGCAATTTGTTTCGGGCTTAGGCAATTTGTTTTTACAGTGACTGGGAAAGTCAAGCCTAATAATGCGAATACAAAAAGTTGGGTTTGGGCCATTCCACACATAATCATTTCGGTTAAAGAACCTGAAATGCATTTTCTACGCATAAATGTCTTTCTTTTTCCCCCCTCCTTTAAAAAAAAAAGAAGATGTTTAGTTCATTGCTCACCTCAGTGGCATTCATAAAAGGCCTGAAAATATTGCAAGTCACCTACCATAATAGGTAGATAAACTTTTAAAACATCAGCCATTTGCAAATGTGGCTACTTACAAGATAAGACTTGGAAGAAGACAGCGTTTCACTTTGAAGCAAGACTTTATACGAGCACCTGGCATTTACATGTAGCCTACTCTTTAAATCCAACATTTGCTCTCATTTACACCGCAGAAACATAATCAGCATTTCAAGACGCACATCATAAGACAAATGTAACAAAAACAATGACATAATTTATGTATTGACCGAACAGAAATATCCGAAGAAGAATAACCTCATTCCACTGAAGATGATAGTTAGCAAACAACTCTTTTACGGTTTCTTTAGAACTGAAAAACAACATTATGGCTTCTTGTTCATGATGCGAGCCATTAAAAAAAAGAGGTTATTTTTAAAAAGAGTCGAGAACACGTTCTAACAATAAACTTCATTATCTTCCATGCAGGAAGTAACTTTATAGCACTGAGCATTTTTGTTAAAATGGAATAGTTTATAGGCGTACGAAATGACACTACAGGCGAGCCAGATTGAATTTGAGCTAAAAATTTAAGCTTTAGCCCCAAAAACTATTTTAGTCTGCATTAGATTATGCTAAAATATTCAGTTTTTACACTAAAAAAAAATATATAATTTTTATTTTTTGGTTCCATTTCATCTAACCCCACACACCCATATGCATACACCTATAGGATCATTATCCTGAGTTAATTGTACATAATTATATAAATGTAAGTTTACTAGTGAAGTCACCAGCATTCAAAGAATTTCTTTTGTGTATGTCTCATGTTAAAAAAGTATTTTAAGAAAAGTAAATTTCTCAAACCTGACACAGAGTGGGTGATAAGTGTATTTATTATACTACTACATTATACATATGGTTCAACGGACACGTATCAACCAAGCTAATAAATATCATATGATCAGACAAGTAATAAAAACATCTTTATGGCACAGTTGATGATGCTAGTGAATGTGACATCACGAATCTATACATGTAAAACTTTCTTACTGTTTCTTGAACCTACATGTAACAGTCTCAGAGTTAAAAGTATTTTATGACATTTGCAGCTATTGAAAACCACTATTCTCTACGGTTTCAAAGCATGTGTTAGGGTAATAAAGAAAATATTACACTGGCAGCACTTGTAATTCGAAATCTGCAATGCTGCTGCAAAACCTGTTGTTAATGCATTTGTCGTCAAAAAATATCGCTAGAATTTTTGGGTAAATTTTCCATTTCAATGCAACTCGGAACTCTACAATTGATTCCTGATAATTGACTCATTTTCTGCTAAAGTAATTTGTCGCCAAAAAAGGCTAATTTAAATTTGAATTTTTTGTTGTTTTACAAATTTCCGAATGTTACCATTCAATCTAGTTTGTTCTTTATCAATATTTTCCTTCACAATGCCATAGCAAACCATGCACCGTCGCAAAATTGTCTGAATTTTGAAGGCTAATCTTGCATGTGTGTCATATTGATTAAACACGCTTAATGTCCGTATAATCCTCACTCTGCAATACAGAAACACAGACAATTGTTTCAGAAAATCAATATAACATACACAGTCATGTAATATTCTCTATATGGGGCATGCAGTTTTTTTAACTGATCTGTCATACCCAGTGGGGTATCTAAAGTTTAACACTGCTGGAGACGTTTAAAGTCTGGCAGCTGTAAATACAGACCAGTGTATGTCATGTGTATTGATGTGCATCACATAGAATCCAGATACATTGGCCTATAAATGCATTTATGAAGAAGAAAAAGGAATGTTTTTAGTTATTAGTTGTCAAACATATCCATTTTGACATATAGACTACAGATGTAATTTTGTTGCGGTCGCATAAGCTACACTTTTTATATGTTATTTTTCACAGCCTCGGAAAGACATTCTAGTTGTTAATTCGAACTTTAATAACCACCAATGTGGGGGGGGGGGCGTCTACTGACACGGATCGATCCCATATTCTTTCACACCTCACACAATTGTGCTCTATTTTGGGTATATTTCACTTTCAAGTAAAAAAGCTTGTTTTCTACATCAATAAGGAAAAACATTGATAATGATATAACTGTGCACAAACGAATGTAATGCATACACATGTAGTAAGTTAGTTCTTCAGAATATAGTGCCACTCTACGTGTACGTCAGTATTAAAAAGCATGGCCGTTTTCTAATGATTATGCTGTGAAGACACCATAAGATAATTATCAGTTCTCTGGGCAAATCGCTCATCAGGTAGGAACTATCGCATCCTATAGCAACGACAACTTCCAGCTATTGGTTGTCGCTTCATTGAAGGAAGGTGTCTTCAATATCAGATATTAAAAACTTCCCTGCAATAAAATGTTAACCAATAGCTGGAACTTGTCATTACTAAAGGTCTCGGTACCTGTAGTTTCGACCTGACAGAGAATGGATAATTATTGTATGGTGTATCCCTAGACACAGGTCTGGCTCTCTTTCTATTGTTTTAAGATATCTGATCCCAAGTTATAAACCAATCTAGAAAGACCCCCTAACGTAACACCAAGGAAGTGGACCGTATATGCAGTGTACTTATTTCTATATTTAAAGGGAATTTGTCACATGATTTTGATTCAAAATTTATAATATGCTAGCTCAGTCCCTGATAAGCAACTTATTTTATATCAATAAAACTAAAACCCACCTGATATTTTGGATTAATATACAACCATACATTATATATTATGTCCAATTGCTTATTATGAGTCTTATAAGAATAATTATATCGCTATAAAATTATTGTTATTAAAGACTATTATACCAGAGGTGAAGCAAAGCTGATAATACATGTACATGTACAGCCAATGGCAAAATCATGTGACGCATTCTCTTTAAATCATTGTACAAGTGCAACCGAATTTAACTGGAATTGACAACACTGTAAACAATCGGCTTATAATGTTTAAAGCAGGTTTAGCTATACAGTAACAAATATCGTGTTCATATTCACACCCACAGGCACTTTACACAATATTTAAAAAAAACAAAAAACAAACCCTATACTACATGTATAATATAATATTATATCATCATTGTTTTTAGTTAAATTATTGTTTGTTCAGTGCTGGACACCGGTTTTTACAGTTCGGTGCTAAACACCGATTTTTAATATCATATTTTATCATTATTACCATATTCTGACACCCAATAGCCGATGTATTTTTTCGTGCTGGAGTATCGTAAAATATTCATTCATTCATTATAATTATAGTATACATGTAGAAAATTATTAATACATTTTATTTTTGAAAAATATTGTGGTCAAGTGCCTGTCTTCACTTCACACCCATGTCCTTGACTGAAGAAAGATATATTTTTTAACAAAAAACAAAGAAACTGACAATAAAACATGGCATAAAATCTGGGTCAAGAACATCTGTCCATCGTCATTAAGATTAAGAGTAATATTTTTAGCAATGAATATAATCATATAAAAACGCTTTCTTAACGAATTCATTGGTAAAAGATAAATGTAACAGAATATATATGTCCTCATTTTTAAAATATAGTCTTTTATACACATTACCATATCACAAATTATACATGTACACACGCAATCAATCAATCAATCAATCAATCAATCAATCAATCAATCAATCAATCAATCAATCAATCGTTAACGAGCTTCATTACATGGTGAACAAACACCGACGTATACCTGAGTTTCTGCATGTAATAAAATATCAAAAAGTTCTGAATATTTTCAGTTTGGCAAAAGACGGTCGGTTGATCACTATATTAATTTTACAATACCATAAATACTTTATTATTGACTCAGTCTCGAACAGCCCGAGAGTTGAAGATGGAGAGCTGAAGATGGAGAGCTGAAGATGGAGAGCTGAAGATGGAGAGCTGAAGATGGAGAGCTGAAGATGGAGAGCTAAAGATGGAGAGCTAAAGATGGAGAGCTGAAGATGGAGAGCTGAACATGGAGAACTGAAGATGGAGAGCTGAAGATGGAGATACTGGGCCTTGGGCGCTCTCCAAAAAATCACAAAATGGCTACAACAAAAGATGAGGATGAGGCAGCGTCTGGATCCATGCTTCGAAGGAGCCCACCCAATGCTACCGAGTACTGAAGGTAGGTTCCTATCACTAGAAAAGATAGCTGACTTCATAATGCCGACTGAACTACAGTACCCGTGTATCTCGCAAAAGAAAAGAAGAATAGCAGCTGAGTATCGAACACTACATGTAGTAGTACTCGAGTGAATCATGCATCCGCATAATATAGAACACAATCCGGGATCTTAAATACAGGTTCGGCCTAGTTATACGATTAAGTCCTCCTTTGTCAGGCTATAAACAAAACAACATACAGTTCAGTTCATGTGTGGATTTGAAGCATTACAATAAACACGACTGTTGTTATTTGTATTATACAAACATGTCCACAGTAATATAAAGCCAAGTCTCTAATAGTAGCAAGTTTTGAATAGTAGCCAGGTCTTGAACATGACTATTGTTATTTGTACATGTATTATACAAACATGTCCACAGTAATATAAAGCAAAGTCTCTAATAGTATCCAGGTCTTGAATAGTAGCCAAGTTTTGAATAGTAGCCAGGTCTTGAATAATACCCATGTCAAGTTGTCACTATCTATCTCAAAATATAGAAGCCCAGGCTTATAATAAAGTATTCTTCTTCTTTTCGTTCCTTCTTTTTTGAAGGTTGTTGCATAAGCCCCCTATTTCTAGTTCGCACCACTTCGGCTAGGGCTTTCCGACTTCGGCTGTATAATAAAGTATTTACGGTATATTATATAGACAAATTGTGCTACCTCCAAGTTGAATGAATTGACACAATACGTTTGTGATATCGGTATTCCGAGATACCGACCGACCATCATAACTGATTAGTGATAGCCAGCTGATTCCAACATACATGTATTGCCCGATATATCAATGGTATTCGAGATTACACAAAATGACTGTATATACTTAATAATAATGGTTATAACCGACTTCATGAACCGACCGACCAAAACATTTTAACACATCAATAATTTGCGACATCCATTATCTCTGATCAAGCATGACATTATAATATCCATAAAGATTGCTTTTATACGGAGAACGACCGCCGATATGGAGATATATTGTTTGCCTATACAGGTACTTTGGAGGCCCAATTTGCTCCAGAGGAGCGACTTCAGAATTCCCAATAACAGAACTGCCATGAACTATAATGAATAATAAATTATAATGGAAGTTTGACCAATGAATTGACAGCCTATACTTAATAATAAAAAAAAAGTCGAACCTGCTATAAAGGCTACTTTTATATAACAATCACTTGGTCCTGGACAGGCAGTCGAGGTAGCTGGACTGCGTGACCATGACAGACATGCTTGAACCTTAATTGGATATAAGCATGTAAATAAGTTATAACTAACAATCACTTATCTATAAAGGACACTCCAGATGTCTTATACATGTGTATTTTAACCTGTATATAAAGACCACCTGCTTATTAGGACATGTGTTGTCTCTTGAGTAGCCTTATGGACAGGTTCGACTGTAAATAGTAAATGAATAATTTTAAAAAATCAATAAAATGTTTACCGTGGCAAATCATCAAACATACTAGTCGGTCAGTAAAATGCTGTGCTGCTAACAAAGTGCATGTAAACATAGCACTGAAAATATGGTATAAATGTATGTGTTTCGTCTTAACAGTGGTCATTACCGATGAAGATAAATGCTACATGTTTAAAAATTCATTCTTACCAAAGGAATGGCCGGAGTGTAAATACATTCTGTTCTGTTCTGATCAGTACCTGCCTTGCATTCAATAGGGCGAGCGCTCGTAAAAACAATATAACTGGTACCAATCGTGTACTATCATATCACATTCATTTAATGTTAGATGCAAATACCGGTGACAAAACATTTTGTCTCGGTAGCAGAACGCTCGCTCTATTGAACGCAAGGGTGAATTTTCTGTTTATAATTTTAAAAATGAAGTTGTATTATAAACAACAGTTAAAGAGACGATTGTATGGTTTTAAGCCATCATTTGCCAAATACAAATTTAAAGTAGACTTTGTCTAATAGTAATAGATAGCTATCATAGCTACATCCAGAGTGTCTTATAATGTTATATATATTTTTCTTAATTTAACCTTTTCAAAGCTGGTCATAATTATTGTTTCTATGGTAGCATGTTAATTGGTTCAGAAAAACTTTAATCTAGCTCAGTACATCCAATTAGCAAAAATGCTTACGATTTATTTTGTCCCGCTTAAATGCTTTGTAATCGTATACACACATTCGTTGCCAGGAAAGGCGAGCATTCACTCTCACTTGCACACCGGAAAAAATATTGATTTCTATTTATTTTACATTCTTTTGAACATGTTTCAAGAATATGGAATTAATTAATAAAACTATTGGGTTTTTTTTTTTTTAATAAATTTACTGAGGAGAGCGATTGCTCGCCTGGCATTAGTTCAGGAGAGCTCACCCTGATATTGCTCCTGGCGATGACCGTACACACACACATGCACAAGCAGACTTTACGACTGTGTACTGAATACATGTAAACGTCGCTCGATTGCACATCATAAATTTTTTTGAAGTCTTTCATTATGCTGTGAAATAACCACGCTTCATTTAAACTTAATAAAAGCTTGTCAAATCGAGTGGCAGCGATTGATCGGGTTCAGTGACTTCGCATTATTTGTGTAGACACTTTACATAAGACAATTGATATGGTTAAACAAACGGCTGCGAGCACAAAGCGGTACAGAGTGATCTCCTGGACGTTCACCAGCTCTTTTGTGAGGAAGTCTCGTTTCAACATTCCACTCTTAAGCCAGGTCCACACTAGCCTGTTTTCATTGACAAGCTTACTGGTCAGAATTTGTACTCGGAACGAGCGTGCTTGAACATTAAAATGACATAAGCACGTTAACCTCATGACATCTGACATGAGTCATTTGTGCGTATACATGATACAGATAAGTTTACCCTGAGGAATTATGTTCGGTGTTTATTACCAGCAAGTTTTCCTCGCGTTTTTTCTCTCTTCAGTTTTACCATAAATGAGTGATTATTAACAATTTTATATGTATATGTATTTAAATTACCCACAAAACTAAGAATAGAAATTCATAGAATAAAAAAGCTTTAACTACACCGATCAATATCTGATTACCAAACTCATTTTTAAAGGTGACACATGCGACTTGGCATATGTTTAACATACCCACACATAAGTTGTTTTAAACAGGTTAAACATACCCGACAAATATATATATATATACTGTATATACATTGTAGGGGCTAAAACATTATGTTAAACATGTGACAGTTTTGTTTGTGTATTATAATATATATTCCGTGTGACGAACATTACTCGCTTTTTTATTCCCATTTAAAAAAGAAAACCTATTAATATTAATGAAGACGAAATCAATAATGAAAATGGGTGAAATGTATATGATGCTTCAGTATTATGCAATACAGTAAAAGACTTCCAAACTGAACAGCCCTGAAAGATGTATTAAAACAACGTTCTGTTGAAGAGGAGTCTATAAAAAAATGATTGATTGATTGGGAGGAGATACTTGACAGGAAATACAATAACATTGAATAAAGAAAGCACTTTGTTTCCAGGGAGTTCCGCCTGAGAGTGTTTCATTGCACAACATAACATTAATCATGTATTATTACATGTATATTACATGTATATAATCCTGTAACGAGTTATCTGAACAGACAATGTGAATAGTATTACTTATGAGTTAATTATACATAATGTTATGTATCTACAGGATAATATATACCTGTGGAATCTATATACATATGAATGCACAACAAGAATAGAATATGCACACAAATATATATATATAATTATATATATATATATATAAAGGCAATCGCTCATGTTTTTTTGCGGGAAAATAGGCACCATGTGACAAGAGGCACGCAGCTGGGTATCGGGGATAAATAACATTGGGTTTCGCTTCGCTGCATCTACAATAGCGTGACCATAAATAGTGTATTAACTATCCAAAAGCCTATTTTTGGCGATCGATTCATCTATTGTAAACAGTGCAATCTTATGTAATATAATGACATTTTGACATCTCTGTTTGTAGTCATACAATAAATGTATGCAATTATGTAGATAAACAAGGACAGTGTTTTCGCTTCTGTTTACAATGATTATTATGCAAATTCATTTTGTTGTGGCTGGTTCCATTGCTTTTGTCACATGCTTTCTGTTTTCCCGCCAAAATGGTGAGCGATGGTCTTTAATTGTGTGTATATAACTATATATCTGTACAAAAGTATAACGTTTTTATCAAGTCTACAGCACTGGGTGCTCTAAAAACCACAGCCAACATGCACCATTCTAGCTTTGCAACAAAACTGGATCTGGCGAACTTCAGAAGCACAATTTCTGTATGTACACGTAACATGTTCGTAACAAGTAACTATGGAGGTGAATTCAACTTAATACCCATATGCTAATGTGGTACTACCACTGGTAGCCTAATCAAATAACCTGTATGAACAAGCATCCACCTGTTTTAAGAGATCACCTTTCTATTCTTTCAAAATCAAATAATTTAGTATAATATGTCTGGTATTAAACATCGACTTATTTTAATTTTTTAAGCGACCACCTATTCTTTCAAAATTAAATAATTTGTTATGTACATGTACATGACATGTAATAAACATTGTTGGTTTACAATGTATGTACATGTAGACATCAGAAATGCACTTTGTGTTCAGTGACCTTTATATACAACAGGCCTTTCAATGTATGGTTTACTAAATATTCAATAATCGACTTTAAGCATTATTTTTGAAGTTATAGGATAGAAATAATTTGCAACTTTTAATATGTAAATATCAAACTCGTTTAGTTAATCAGTCTCAACAGAGCTTCTACAAATACCGATTAAAACCTAAACTTGATATTTTCCATATTAAAAAAACTTGTCCTTTATATTCATTGGTCTTTTTAAACAGGTGGCAGGCTGGCTTTTATGGGAAATCATAATAGTGACCATCACTACCCATCTGATGAATGAGCAACCTACATGTAGCGGTACATGTAATTCCCAGGCAATTAGACACATACAAGTATACATGTAATTCATTTTATAAGTGAACATCTTCATTAGTCAGGTTCCGTAATCAAATCTTTCATCAATTAATAAATTTGTTTCCATTATTGCATTTACTGACATCCACACGTTCCAAAAAGATATCGTTTTAATTCGTTGTCTGTTGATAAAGAACAAAATTATACTTGTATGTGGTCATCTAAGTCTAGATGAGGATCGTTTTTGTGCATAATTCTAAATATACATACAATGTACATGTATATCTAAACCTCCACAATTACTAGTGACCAACATGTACAGTTCACGATAAAACATACAAAATGTACATATATATATAATCTGCAAATGTACAGGCACAAACTTACATTGGTATCCATATTTAAATGAACCATTCTAGACTCTACACCATTGATTTCATCAAGTAAAATCTCTCATAATAGTACGATTCTGAAAAAAGATGTTTTACAAGACACTTTAGGAAAAACTTAAAACACCTTTCCAATAAAGGTCAAAGTTCAACATGTAGGTGTATGTGAATGACAAGAACATCATGTCAGGATGGAGACGATGAATATTCCAGTGAGTTGACTGACAATCTTTGGCCTCAACAGGCGCGGCAGTTACATACGCTTACATCATTATGCCACAGCGGCATACACTTACATCATTATGCCACTGAACGGCATAATGAACACGTCTGCCATATACAGTATGTGAAATAGCACAACTACATTCGTGGGCCCCATAAATCTGAATATTTTCTTTGAATCTGCAGTACTTCTGTTAGCGTTTCAATGGAAAAATGCACCGCTGTCAGTATTTCAATACAACCGCAATGCATGTTAGTCTGTCTGTCCATCCGTCAGCGTTTCAATGGAAAAAGGCGATATCACATGCGAGTAAGGAACTTTCAGCAGTACTCCTGTGCTATTACTGACTCTAATGAAACCGTTATTAATCCCACCTGACCACGTGTTGAGGTATCCAGCCAAAGCCATGTTTAAAAGATTTAAGTACAATTTTTTGCTGCCATATAAACATAAGCGCGGAAAATTTAATAAAATAAAAAATAAACCCAATCAAATTTTGACTGCTATCACTATGCCAGGACCTGTGTTTTCCTTTATATATAATATGTATTCACACTTGATCAGCACTATTATAATGCAATTATGACACTAAATCGTCTAGGTTTCATCATAATGTTTTTTGCCCTCCTGCCAACGGTAGCCCTGATACCTGTGTGTCAAAATTGAAGTCCAAGTTACCCTCTAAGGTCAACTCCTCTTTTATAATCCGGTCTATTTCCGATTCATTCACCCCACTTATCCAGTTTTCTACGTCTATGTCTATGGGCACATTCGACTCGGGGTTGTGACCCATGCTGTTCATATAGACCCCTTCCAACGACGTCTGTAACTGGCCTCTCTGGTTCGCCAGCTGACCTATATGAGCATTGCTGGGGCTCAAATGGTTGCCGTTCATCATCGGAGTGGCCGTCACAGGGATGGGCCCGTTCCGTTGCACACTATTGTAAGGCATGTTCATCTGCGGGTTTGGGTTGGGGTTGGCCCGACAGTACGCGATCCCGCCCTGCGTCAGAGCGGCACGCAGAATAGAGTCATTGGAAGATTGCTGCTGCTGCAGCTGCTGCTGTAGGGCCGAGCGTCGCTGATTGAGGGGGCTGAGGGCGGGTGAGCACTGCGGAGACAGCTGGCGTGGCGAAGGCGAGATCTGCTGCTGGGACGAGGGCGAGACGTTCTGCGGCGTGTGCGGGCTGTAGTTGTTGCCGTACGCCTGCGGACTCGTCTGCTGCTGCTGCTGTTGTGGAGATCGAGGTGAAGACATCTGCGACGTGTTGATGTTCAGCTGGCTGCCCGCGCTGCCCAGCGGTCCACCCCCGCCCACGCCCACGTCGTCCTGGAACAGGTCGGGCTGCGGCGAGAACAGGCCCTGCTGGATGCCGATGCCCGGCGGCATGCCCATGCCCGACACGCGGTTTGATATGGCGACGCGTTCGAGGTTGGCGAGGACTGGCGCTTGCGGCTGCGGTGACTGGGACTGCAGCTGGTCGGGGTAGGGCGGCGGCGCTGGAAGATTGGCGAACTGCTGGCCGTTGTAATTCCCGTTCGTCGCGAAACTCCCGTTTTGATTGAATTCCGACAAAGTCAAATCGTTCGTAGAACTGTTGTGCATGTACGGTTCGGTCAGGCCATTGCCCACTATGTCCATCCCCTCCGACACACCTAGACCAATGGTTGGGTCAAGTTTCATTCCACCCACCAAGCTATCAACAAGCTGGTCGGTAAATCCGTCAGAATTACTACCAAAGTTAGAGTCTCCCTCCGGCCCCCACGGGATGGGCGACATTGGCGGGACCTGGTTGTCATGGAGATCCGGCTCGCCGAGAGCCTGAATGGGAGAGAGGCGACCACAGCTGCTTGCGTTCGAACTCGCGCGTGGACGAAAATCTCCGAAAGTGTCGAGAAAGTCGTCGGTCGTAGAATACGGACTTCCCGTTTTCTCGAGGGCGGCTCTTAACACCTCGACCTTTTTCTTTACCCGGCCACGTTTCTTTTCGTAATTCTTCGTTTCCATGCTGCCCGCCCTCCGTCGTGGAGTCTTGCCTGGCTTAGCGTCGGGATTAATGACCCACCAAGAACTCTTGCCCGTTCCTTCATTCTGTATCCTCATGAAGCGGCTGTGCAGCGACAGGTTATGTCGGATTGAGTTCTGCAATGAAAAAAAAGTAGACTTTAAAAAAACATTTAACAGTAAGAAATATAAAAGATGCATGTAATTCTTTATATTTTTAATTTTTATGTAAGCAGGGAACATTTCTGTGTGCATACAAACAAATGTAATATGTGTACAGTGGTGTAAAATAATGACAAAAACAGGGAGGGGGAACATCTATAAAAATTATATACTGGGTACTCTAAAAACATATATCTATGCCCAAAATCTCAAAAGTGGGTGGGCTCAGATACATGTACCTGTTTTCCTACTTCAACACTGGTATACATGTACTTGCATACATGTATTTGTATGTCAGAGTGCGTAAAATTGGCTTTGTTTAAAATAATTGAGTAAAACATTAATTGGCATTGTTTATTATATGAATATAATGCATCTGTGTATACAAATGATATTTGATCTGGGCTAAACGTACATTGACCTGACACACTTACACATATATTTATATGCACACAAGCGTTTTCTCTGTTTAATACTCCAATTGTATTCTACATCAAATAATTAAGTTTATACATTAAAAAGAAATGATCTCAATAGCATCTTCAACCATCTTCACTGTGAGTAAATCCTTCTTCATGCACAAAATGTTACAAACATATATTTTTATTTGATATAATCGCAAATGCATAATAACAGATGCAGAAGGCCTAGTAAGTTGAAAAACTTGTGCCTAATCCATTTGTTTTTATAAAACAATAAAATATGTTTCAAATCTAACAGATTCAGAGTAACTTGTACTTTTTATGCTAAATCTCGTGATAATTTTGCATTTAACATGGCCTTAAAAAGATTACTTGTTTCCGATTAATACACAATTAAAAAAAAAAAAAACTACTATAGTTAAGAAGTTTATTTTTTACAAATTATTTTGCAGATAAAAATTTTAATTCTGAAATTTATTTCAGAAAAAAGATTATGATAGCAAGTTAAAATGGGAATCAAGTACATTTTGATTTGGTACTTGACATCATCATGATCATTACAAACATACATTATATGTTATTTATATAAATACATCTCCATCGTAACATGTGTATACCGTAATAAATGCACTGTCTAACACACCGACACTGTTATAAACAAATGCAAATTTGAAGGAACGATGGCTTAGCACGAACTTCCAACCCACTCAGTATTTAACCGAGACAACATTGCCACGAATTGAGAAATCTGCTTATCAAGTGTTTTGCTGTCAAGTTCAAGGCAGTACAGCGAAGTGAAACAGTGGAAGACCGTCCCGTACTGCACTCAGTGAACCCCAAGTCAAGCCCATCCCCAACGCAAGATCCTTGTTTTGATTCTCCACTGACCTTTGTCAGAAGAAATGGAGCAAACATTATCGGTTGAGTCAGTGGTGAGTACTATTGTACTTTTGACAAACACTGGAAACGATCCACTTCCACTCCATACAAATACAAAAAACATTACAAACCAGGTGGGCAGACATTTCAGATGAAGGCAAAATGAAAACATTTGTTAGCTATTATACATGTGTACACCGGTATGTACACACATATTATGTGTTGTGGTGGTTTGTTTTGGTTGTTTTTTTTACAAATATTTTATTGAAATGGAGTCAAATGGAGTGCATAACAAGCCTGCAGGCAGAGTCTATATTTAAGTGCTCTCCAATAAAGACAAAATCAACATCAAGCAATATGTACTGTATTCACATTATTAAGGAATATGTGAATATTGGATAATGTACTTAAATGAAGTAGATTTACAAGTGAACCAAATGTTCATGGGTGATGTCAATGCATACACATTCCTGTTGCCGTGTTCAATTTGGCTCATAATTCATATATATTTTCATGTAAAAGCCAATTTCAGATAGTTTTACATATAAAATAAAAACATCGGTTCACAGTTGATTGCAAACAACCACTTTGAGGCAGTTATGAAAAAACAATTCCTGCAGGTTGGAATTGCCATATCTACATGTATATATACCAGGGTGCAACTTGTTTTTAAAATTGTGATTAGCAGTTTTGGTAATGGGAAAGCATCTAGTGGAGTTTGATTAGCACTTACATGTATATACAATGAGTAGTAATATTGCATCGCGATCGCAAGATTTTGCATCACATTTTGCGATGTGAACCCAGTCATTTTTCAGCCTGTATACCCAACAAAATGGTCACGGAAGCTTTTGTTTGCTTAAATTTAACTAAAACAGCAAAACAATTGCAAACAAGTGTTCTCAATCTTGACCTATTTAAGAATTAACACGGTGCCCAATAATCCATCAATTACACACATAAGAAGATAATACTACTTGGATCTATATTTAAACACATTTACAATCTCACCGCAAGATAGAAATTTGAAAATGTTAGTTGCGTACAATATTAAATTTGAAAAATAATTAATATATAACATGAATTCGATGCTTGGCAAATACATTTTATTTTCAACCTCTCAAGTTTAAGTTTGGTTGTGTATCCAAGATGATTCGTGTTGATGAATACATACATGTATATCGTCTACAACCGAGGGCTAGATATAGAATTTTCCAGCCCTATTTAAAAGCTAGCTAATCCTGTATAGTGAGCAAGAAATACACATGTATCTACATGTATGCTTCAAGTCCCTAACTAATTATGCCATCTTGATGGCAACATGAATAATTCATGCAATTAACACGCTATTTGCCCTGGGACCTGCTTCTGCAATGTCAGCGGTAAACGACCCACATACATATATAACAAGCAGAGAAGAAGGGACATGCAATTCAACTTATATATATAGCTCATTCTCTTCCAGCCCTATGTCACGACCTGTCCGCAAAATATAATCATTATTAAAGCATGAAAGAGATAATACAATACCCCACTGAGATGTCCTGTGTGTGCGTGTGTACGTGTATACATACATAAAGTCTCCTGCAATTATTGCCACACCGTAAAGATAGGTTAAGATAGGACACAATAATAACACAGTGGAGGTCTCTATACCACAATGATAACAATCACTCTATACTATAGTCATGGACGAAACGCAAAACCATTGAACCATTTTATATATACATGTATGTGTATTTAACTACCCAACATGCAGCTAATCTCCAAATGAAAATAGCAGAACCGTATTCGATGTAATAAGCACCCCGATCCAGTGAGTGCTCCCTACCTGTTTTAAATATACATGTATTATAAAGTTTAATTAGATAAAGATAAAGTTTATTTGTTTAACGACACCTCTGGAACACTGATTATAAATCAGCAGAACTTTATTGGATGTCAAATACTTGGAAAATGTCTGTTATACAGTTGAATCCTGTTGGCTCGAACACCGTCGGTGCTCGAGAAACTGTTCGACCCATCGGGTAGTTCGGCCCAAGCATCAGCAACTTAATATAAAGGTTTATTTTGAGACTTCAATCTTGGTTTGAGCGTTGCCATGTATTCGACCCTTCTGCGTTCGAGCCAATGAGATTCTACTGTATATCGACACTTGGTCGGAGGAAACACACTGCCACCACATACACCAGCCTTTGATGGACCAGTCGTGGATCACTGGTTGGAATTGGAAATAACAACCTAAATTTAATTAGATCCCCAATAAAAGGAAACGTTTACCGTACATTACTGTATCTGCCTACACTGTACTATTATTACTGAAGAATTGTTGCCATATGGGGACCATTATAATAGTCTAGCAGATTCAGCTAGCAGATTCAGGGCAATGAACTTTGCAGGAAATTTCAAAACCATACATGTAGATCTGCCACTTAAAAATGTTTGTAACTATGGTAAATGCATACAGAGATTTCCCCAGAGCCTCTACACCTTAAATATACCTGTTTAACTAAGGGCTTTGATTTATTTTAAGCTAATTGAAAGTGCTTTGATTTATTGCAATAGCTTTGTAAGGGTCTTAAATTTAGTTGTTTGTCCCTCTATCAAATTTGTGCTCATAGATTTTACATAAAATGATATTATTGCTGAATTGAAAATGTAACTGCCATAACCAAATCCTGGGGAAAGTCCTGTATTTGCACCAGCATGTATTAAAACGAATGAAAATATTTTATTCAATCCTCAAGATAAATGGTCAACTATACATTTCTTTTAGAGATTACAGTATCAGGATTTTACTTCTGAAATTTGACTTGACGCATATAGATGGCTTTGACTTTGGGAATTTTAGCATCATTTAACTAAAAATTGGGAATTTTTATTTTCATTGGCAAAACATATTAACCTACATCTGTAAGTTAGAATTTTTAAAATATACTTAATAAAATTGGGAATTTTTACTCCAAAATTGGGAATAAAAAACGACATAGCCTTTGGGGAACGGTGGGGAATGGTGCCGATTATTGGAGTGTGGCAACATAGGTAATAAAACCCTGCTACATGTATACCAATATTTAGATTCTGTTATAATTTGGATTACAGAAATGAAATGGTTGTTCGAACATTTTCTCCTTTTATGGAATGAAATTTTTTTCACATGCCAAAACACCACTCTCATGAATACGTATCTTTTGAACATGCAACATGTTTTGGTTTTTCTCCAGTAGTCTCTCACAGTCTTGGCATACCGGTAGTTTCTTTTGGACTTCAGTATAGAAAGGCTATGTTTTGTACCTGTTAGTGGGATTGCTTGTGGTTATACAATCAAACTTGTCAAGTGGTCACATGAGGGAGTAACAAAAAATAGCCAGTGTTTGATGACACTTGTTATCACTGACGTATGTTCCAAGTAAACCAACATCAAACCATATCAAATTATCCAAGAGAAGTAATCATGTCACTTTTTTTTTATGTATTCTACAGTGAAACCTGTTATGTCTTAATAATGAAAAAGTGCCCTCGTAAGACAGGTGGCTGCTTAATAATATGAATTAATTTAAAATTTAACAACACCCCAGCATGAAAAAACGACATGTATACATTTATTATATGAATATAACCAACAACAGAAATGTCAAAATGACATAATGTTACATAAAATTGCTCTGTTTACAACATACGAATCAATTGCCAAAACTATTCTTTTGAATAGTTAATACACTGTTTAAGGTAACCTATTGTCTGGAGATGCTTGTCAAGACCGAGATGCATGCCGTCGTCACGTGGTCTTTATTTCCCCACCAAAATGGTGAGCGGTTGTCTTTAATACATGTCATAATGCACAAAAAAGTTTTGTATTTGATTTGTTGAGAATAGTATGGCGACCCTTTAAGACATGTGATAGCTTAATACAAATGGCCGCTCTAGCAGATTTGATTGTAAATAGAAAGTAGTGATTATTTTGATATCTGCTTCTTTCAGAATGGCCTGGTCTAACAGCGTATTCACGAGAAAAAAAAAACACGTCTCAATATTAATACGGTTTACAGTAATCATTTTGATATCTGTTCTTTTCAGAACGGCCTGCATATTCACGGGGAAAAAAGTACATGTCGCAATATTATTATGGTTTACAGTAATCATTTTGATATCTGTTTCTTTTAGAACGGCCTGTGTATTGACGGGAAAAAACATGTCTCAATATTAATACGGTTTACAGTAATCATTTTGAAATCTGTTCCTTTCAGAACGTCCTGGTCTAACAGAACAGAAGAAGGTGGAGAGTATACAAGCCACGTACGTTGACTGTCTACAGAAGTACGAGAATGCAAAGCGCCTGCGTGGCGGTAGTGCTCTGGCCAAGTTCCTCACGAGACTGTCCGACTTGCGGTCGATTAGTGCTGAGCACTCGAGTTTGTTGGTCGATCTCGAGAAATACGGCGAGAAATTGCCATCGTTGATGACAGAGATGTACATTATGCCACCAGAGGGCACATAATATTCTGACACGTTATATATTATATATATATATATATAAATTGTTCCCTGTTTGTCGGTGTTAAATAATATTCATATGTTAAGTGATAGTGTGATACGCTGTGAAGGCGTACTGGAACATGTTGATGGTGATCAGAGGTGAAATGTTGATAGCGTTCAGAGATGAAACGTTGATGGTGTTCAGAGGTGAAACGTTGATAGCGTTCAGAGGTGAAACGTTGATGGCGTTCAGAGGTGAAATGTTGATAGCGTTCAGAGGTGAAACGACGATGGCGTTCACAGGTGAAACCTAGATAGCGTTCAGAGGTGAAATGTTGATGGCGTTGAGGTGAAACGTTGATGGTGTTGAGGTGAAACGTTGATGGTGTTGATAGCGTTCAAAGGTGAAACGTTTATAGCATTCAGGGGTGAAACGATGGCATTCAGAGGTGAAACATTGATGGCGTTCAGAGGTGAAACATTGATGGCGTTCAGAGGTGAAATGTTGATAGTGTTCAGAGGTGAAACGACGATGGCGTTCGGAAGTGAAACATTCTCGCTCGGTTGGCCAACAGAGAATGAATCGCTATACGTGAAAGTGTCTCCCTTTAAACAACAGAAATAAACTCGCAAGACACCAAATCTTCATATGGTATGTGCAACAACAGAAAATGCACATATGATAACTAGTGGTGATATGGGTAAAAGGATAAATTCGTTTATAAGTTCATGGAATGAGAGTTAACTCCAAAACTGCTAACAGGAATGATGTTTCATAGACATAGACGCAAAGTTTCCTCTGGAAGTTAGAAATATTAACAAATGTGCCTTCAGTTTTATTTGTTGGGGAAGCGTTGTGTATAACTGCAAAGAAGACATGTTTAATGCAGCTTACCACTGAGCAGTTTGGAGTTACAGTTTGTGTTTGTTAATTCGATCCAAGTGGTAAACGCAGCAGTGCCAGTGTAGTGTTCTCAATATTGCAGGGTCAAAACTGGACAAAGGCACCAATAAAAAGTGGTGCCTGGCGTCGTTCAGAAGGTGCGAACAATGTAAAAAACAAAAACTTCCTTCCAATATTGGTGGGAAGCAAGTGGCACCCTGTTCTGTACAGTAAATTCTGTTCATAATGAATACAATGCTGTAAAGATCATCATTGTCATATAGAATGTAGTATCCAAGATGGTGGACAGTACTTCACTGTAGCAAACTACGTTTGCCAGTTCATAGATTCATGGGTGTTAACTGTCAGGAGACTGAATTCAGTCGTGGAAGAAATTCTAAAAGTGTTTTTTTCTTTTAATGTAATGTAATTTTATCAAAACTTGAAACTATAATGAATTTTCAGTCACACAAATTCACTTTTGTTAATACCCATGCAGATTCGTTATAACAGAAATTTACTGTACTACTATACTCTGGGATATATACAATTGATCGAGTGAGATGACTAGGTACATTGAATTCCGTGTATAATGAGCCAGACTGTCTGCATCTGAAATAGCACCGACTGAAACGAATAATATGGACACTTGTTACGATATATGTTCTCGATTCGAGAAAGGCAGCTGTTAATGCAGTGAGAGTTTTCTGTGATGATAAATATAGTTATATTGTATATATTACCGTATTGAAGAGTGCTTCACGTGATGTCACTTTCAGACTGCAAACAAAAAAAAGTATATGAAAAATATTTTGTCGTAAAACATTACTTGTGTTTTTACGTTTATGCCAGTTAGGTGAATTATTAGCACTGTTGTATTGTATGCAAATATCTGATGTCCAGACAGTAACACAACAGATTACGACTGTTCTATTGTGTAACTTTTGAATGCTGGGGGCCGATTTCTTATGCCTGGGGTATCTGTAGTTTTTTCAAACCTACAGCACCGGTTATGGTAACACCAACCTTGAATTCAATAGGGCGATCACTCGCGAACAATGTGACTGATACCGATCGTATACTATCATATCGCATTCATTTAATTTTAGAAGCAAACATGGGTGACAAAACGTTTTGTCTCGGTTGTAAAATGTTAGCTCTATTGAATGCAAGGCTGTCTACCACCAGGCTTGAAATGCACTGCTCGATAATCTTGATATGGGTTTGAGTCCAGGTTTTCAGTATGTTTCATAGTCCGGTGTTAACCTTGTGTTAATGTATAACCTGGAGTTACGAGTTACGTATTCCAGACATAGGAAATCTACCCCTGCGTGTTCGAAAGATGTTCCTTATTGCAAACATGCCCAGGCCCATGACAATAATGTATCTACATCTGCTCTTTGAAATAGAATTTAAAGTTAAGTATCACCAAAGCAACATGTCTACCTCTCACACTTATGCCTTTTAAGAGTGTATCTAATTTGTGGTTGTAAGACTACTATGACCTCTACTACCGGTAAACTACACAAGATTGTCATTTAAAGACCCTCACTCACTGTATTAGCGGGAAAAGTATGATCACGTGACAAAAAGATAAAACCGTTAAACGCAACTAAGGTTTATGTTGGCAGACGACAAAACACTGTCTTTGTTTATCCAGATAATTGCACACATTTTTATATGATTATAAAACATCAACAAAAATGGCAAAATAGATTTTATATTACGTAAAATCGCTTGTTACATGTTATACGAATACCTCCATAACAATTATTTTAAAGTGATTCACTGAATCTTTTGTCATCAAGCATAACAAAGTGGAAACGTTTAACGCGAGTATCAGTGATTGAGGGTCTTTCATCCACTGAGAGTGGATAATCAGGTATGGATTTAGGTAAGGGCAGTATCCTCCCCCGTTATTGAAATCACTGAGTTGATGATCAATCGCGGATCTAGCCGGAGGAATGCAAATCTAGGCAGCAGCTTAAACACTCCATATTGTTGGTCAACAAAATTTAGAAAATGCATCTCAGGGCACCACATTTCAGACCGTTTCTGCCTAACAATTCACGTTTACGGGTCAGTTAAAAATGCTATACTACTACTACTACTACTACTACTACTACTACTACTACTACTACTACTAGTATATCATTTATTTCAGTGCGTAAAGTATTTGTCAGAGTTTGAAAAAAAAAATTGTATTTGGAAATAACAAAAACGTGCTAGTTTTTTTCTGTGAATTTAAATTTAAAGTTTTCAAAGAACAAGAAAGTTTTGTTTAATTTTTCATTATTGTTAATGTTATCCCTGAGTATAATAACAAATTATACTTGTAAAACCTTTTTTTTTGTCAGGTATACAAATTTGGTAATTTAGACAAATATTCGAAACACTACTATATTCTCTGTTTATTTTGAAGATGTCAAAAAACATATTTATGTCAACAATGTAAATATTTCAATCAATTATTTCAAATAAATGTCTTTGGGTTGGTAATGAAACTCAGTGTTACAAGATTTGTCGCAAAATTGACTTAAGTTTAGCTCTTATTTTTATAATAATTTTATTGTTACATAATTTTACTTAAATTCATTAAAATTATCACATTTTTGTATTTTCAAATCTGTTATCCTTTGTCCCCTATGTTGAACTAAACTGAAGTTATCAACAACAAAAACTTTGACACCAAAACAAATTAGTTTACAGTGGTATTTTTAACATTTTATTAACCAACTGGATTGCAAGGTTTACTTTTTAAGACAACCATACATGAAAGATGGGTATTTGAAGTGGGTATTTGAAGATATATAAAAGATTGCTTATTGGTAATTTATAAAGAGTAGTCTATGTGGCTGCAGCTGATTTCTCCTGAGACTATGGTTAAATTATTTTCGCTTGACTTACAACAGCTAACGATTATTAATTAATGTACTCTTGTGGTGTCGTCTATATATTGACTTCACCATAATACATGCAGTCAAACCTGTCTTAAGCAGCCACCTAAGGGAGTAACTAAAAGTGGCCTCTTAAGACAGGCAACTGCTTAATACAGGTCATAATGAACTAAAATTGATGATTTGGTAGAATATTATGGTGGCCCTTTAAGACAGGTGGCTGCTTAATACAGGTGGCCGCTCAAGCAGGTTTGACTGTATTAGCATGAATCTTTTTTTTAAATGTTATTTTTTACAAACCTTAAAGACATTGGCTACAATATTTCATGCACCCATCTTTTGTACTAAGTACTTGTTTTGCCTTTTTGAAATTCAACAAAAATGTCATGATTTATTACATAGTTCGCCTACCGGGTATTTGCTCTCATTGGTAATACATTTTCAATCTTTTTGTGAGCTAACTCGCCTTTTAATAATGAAATCATTCAGGTTGGTCATACACATGACGTGTATTATTTTTATCTAGCCTTGTCAATATAAAACCGGTGCTTTCCGCATCGGAAAATGGAACTGACAGTTCTTTTGCAATTTGGTGGGAAATATATGTTATATTAATATAAAGACATTTTTTTTTTTTTAAAACGTACTCCAGACCTTAAGCATACTCTTTGTACGTTTGAGAAAATGTTGATAATTATGGATGATCCCTAACCTTTTAAGTAACTGCTATTAGATGCCTCTTATTTTCCAAAGCTTACAACATGGTTTCATACCTCCCATTCAAGTCAATAATTTCTCTTATTTTATAGCATTTAAAAGCATGTAGCTAATTAATTAGGCTTGTGACATATCAGTTTTAAGTGTTATTATTACTTAGAGAATTTTATACTTTTCATTTTAAATTTTGTTATGGTTAAATTTTTTTGGTAAACAATAATTATTGTTTATACATGTACTATCATTAAAAAAAGTTAAAATTATTATCTGTATGTTCTTTAAATTTAGCAATAATAAGAGGTGTTATTGAATATTATTTGATTTCGATATTTATATCCAATTTTTACAGAAAAACTGTTAAACATACATTGTTTGTTTTAAATTTATTATTAAAAACGATGATACAGGCATAATTATATTTTTATAGTGAGTAGAAGGTGCTGTATAACATAAAATACAGATCCATAACATCGGATTGTTTTCCAAGAAACTATTATTATATAGACAACCTCCAGGAAAATGATAGAGAAAATATTGATTAATATGAATAAATTATTTCCTATTCAACATTTAACTATTGATGTGTGAAACACAATTTAATTAACCTTATTTTTCTAGGGTCGTTGATATTTAAAACTCTTTTTTTTAAAAACTATTCTCATTGGCAATATATACCTCAGGCATATTTACTTCTGTCACGTCGTTAAAGTGAATGGAAATTTTGATTCTCTAGACTAGTAATTATTAACTTGCACAAACTATGTTTTGCTGTATACTTATAAAGTTATAGCTACTATCAGCTTTATCTGAATTGTATTATTTCGTTTGTTTATGCATAATAGTTGATCACATCGTATGTTGTGTTCATCTTTGTTGTGCAAGGTTCCTTATTAGTTGCCATTAACTTGTCAACAAATTTTCTGCTCGTAGTAAGTTATAAGTTGTCAGTTTTTTGCTATTTGTTTATTACTGATTTGCAAAGTAAACTGGATTACCTGCCCTTGATCACTACACTATGAACGAATTAAGTAAAATTTAACGATACCCCAGCATAATATAAAGACATTGGCTATTGGTATATATGGAGGAAATCCAATCTAATTTGCAAAACTGATGTCAGTCATTTTGAATCTGTTTGATTGCAAGAGCACTCGTTATTAATTTTGTTTACAAGAGTCGGGGAAAACTTTTTAAGGTATTTGCATCCACTGAAGGTTCAAGCAGCCTCACCACCCTAGTTAATAAGTTATAACCTATTGACCACCCTGTGCACATGATCAAGGAATTTTGTTCTATTTTGAAAGACAGTGTCCAAGGCGGGACTTTGTTAAGGTTGTAAAAATAATTGTTTGTTTCTGGTTACCAGACTTGCCCAATTTTAAAGTGCAAACAGTAATCTTTTCTGGGGGACTTTAACCAAAAAGAGCAACAAATTTCAGATATTTTGTTTTCTTGTAAATTTGTTTCAAAGATTTTTTTTGCTTTGTACCTACATACATGTACGTACCTACGTACCTACCTACCTACCTACCTACCTACCTACACACCCACCCACACAAAATATGTGCCAAATCTCTTTGTTAGGCTTTATATATAAATGAATTAGAATGTTTTCTATCAAACCTACTTATCTACCTACCTACCTACCTACCTACCTACCTACCTACATGTATCTTTCTTTCCTACATACATACATACCTACCTACCTATATACCTGCATACCTACCTACCTTATTTCAGCATCTAATAAGAAACAAGTTATTTGTATTTGGTTTAGTCGTATTAAGTGGTTTATAACCAGTTTTTATTTCAACCATTGTATCAAAAAGTCTGGTGTGTGCTGTCCTGTCTGTGCATATACAGAAGATCACTTGGAGCTAATATAAAAAGAGTAGCCCAGGTGGTAGTTTCTGATTAAACCATGTCTCAAAATCACTGAGTTTGACATTCAATAGTCGTACCATTAAGATAAAAAAACATTTTATGTTACTTTGTCATTCTCTATCACTCAGCAGGTTGGATTTTGGTGTTGCCTTGGTAACCATGCAAGTTGTTTTTACATAGGATAGTATCAGCTTCATTTACACTTAGCCTATTTCAGGCTGCAAAATGACCGGGTTCGCATCACAAAAAGCGATACAAAATCTTGAGGTCGCGTTGAAATATGTTCACTCATTTTATAAAAGTGCTAATCAAATTCCAGTAGCTGCTTTTCAATTCTCCATCCAATAGGAAAAACTGCTAATCACCATTTTAAAAGCAAATTGCACACTGTATTTTATAGAAATCCTTGAAATTAGTTTTTCCAATCGGGAAAGATTTGTAAGAGAAACAGTTTTATTATTTAATATGACATACATGTAGATTGTAAAAACATTTTTATGCAAATGAATTTGCTAAAAAAAACTGGAGCAAATTCCAATACATTTCAATAATGTAACATAATTAAATTGATGATATAGAGAATAGTACATGAATGCCCATTTGAGATTGTTTGTCTCATGAGTAGTTTCCAAATGTATCTAACGAGCAAAAATTAGTTATACATAATTATGGAAAACACGAGTTGTGAGGAAAACTATCTCTAAAGTCTAATGGGCATAAGTGTATTATTCTCTATATTATAAAAGTGAAAAAAACCAAAAACTTAAATAAACAAAATGAACGGTGTAATAAATGTATTATATTATGTGGAAAATGACTGAGAGTTGTGTGCCATCAAGTGATACAGTGTATGTTGTTATCATACCGGCGTTAATGGATAGACTCTACAGTCAAAATTATTGACGTCGTCGTGAAGCAGGCACTGAGATCATTGCACATCTCTCGGGTTATTACCATGGAGGTGTGAAAAAACAAATGTAGTTTATCAAATTCGTAACACCTACATGTAGTGTACTCACATACTATTGGCCAAGTAAATATCATTGATATATTTAGATGTTTTTTCCTCACGTTGAGATGTGGCCATGGTAACAACTCCTGTTGTTTTTATAAAGTACTAACGTTAATGCACTAGTTATTATACCTAAAGTCATTCAAAATTCACAGTTCAATGTTTTCATCTCAGGGATATTTTCTAAAATTAGTATTATTGCTTTCGAAGATTTTTGTTGTTCCAAATCGTGTCGTCAAAGTAGTAACTTTGATACTGTCCATTTTTCATTTATTTTAATTTATGAATTTATTAAATGGTTTATTCATCCAAAAAATAATTGTTACGTTAATGTGACTTGAAATGGCAAATTTTCTCTTACAAATGTATACGTACAAATATTTCTGTAATTTCCACACTGATTAGTTTGGATGCTGATAAATTTTATGTGAAAACACCATTCACAAAGTCCCTTTAACGAACTTGTCTTCTTATCATGTGACATGTGAAGATATTACTACAGCTTTGTATTATGATACAACCTTAATGTCTTTAAATAACCCACATTCATGTATACATTACAAATAATGGGTCAGTCATTCATGCCACAACATTTCACATCAGAAATCCAATTTATATCATAATGAAAAATTTTGCATTTTAGTATATTAGTATTAATCAGATATGAGAATATTTTTAAAGTATAATTTTAAACCTTGAAATTGATTATCATAAGAAATTTTGATCTAGCAATCAAAGGGAAACAACTCGTGCAATTCCATTATTTTTACACCAGGTTAATTTGTCATTGCCTCTATGCGTACACATGAATATTCATGATTTGTATTCAAATACTATGCTGCAACATACTTTACATACATGTATAGCAATAACTTTCCTTCCATGAGTTAGTACTATAACAATAAAACTGTAAACCCTTTTGAAATTTTTTTTTTTTCATTTTCGAAAATATTAGTACCGATACTTTTCATTTCTTTTTTCATTTGTCTCTTTTTCATTTGTCTCTTTTTTCATTTGTCTCTTTCATGTAAAAAAATAATCTTTAATTTTTGTTTATCTCCTGTACATGTTCATTATACATGTACATGTACACAATGTTTAAAATGCAATTTATTGGTATTTTCATACGTGACGACATTTCAATTTATAATCCCAAAAGACAGAAGTTCCAATTCTCATTTACCTCAAACCAAAAAAAAAGAAGAGACTTACCCGATACCTTTTAATAGATTTCGATACAATTGTAGCGCCGAGCAGGCTTTGGCACAAAAAAGTGTCAGATCTCGGGGGGAAAATCCTATAAAATAGACATGTTTTGATGATTTGCTGTTCTTGGAGTCTTGTACCATAGTAATGCAAATATCTAGTTTTCTGCCTCATGTTCGTGTTACTAGGATAAATCAAATGCAAATGAGCAATACATGTATGATGATGGGTGCCTTGCTACAGATGTTTCCACTTGGGGACAGTGCATACATTCCAGTGTTTTTTTACCGTCAGAACAATATTCGGAATGGAGGAGTAAAAGCCATGCTCTGATTGCTTTACAATATGAATGAATGAATTAAAATTGAACGACACCCAGTATTAAAAAAGACATCGCCTATTGGGTGTCAAAATATGGTACAAATGTTAATACACATAATATATTATAAAAACTGGTGTCCTAACTGCTTTATAGATAAAAACATAGGTCTACCTACACTAACAGTTTATTCAATGTTTGATGTTAGGATTAGCATGGCTGTTAACTGTCCATCCTGAGACGGATTTCTATCGGGAGAGGAATTGTGCTTTTTGTGTGCGTGTTAAATAAATGGAAAATCGCTCGGCTATTTTTGGTTTCCGTTTTGTCTGCCTTGGACCTCACAAAATTTCAGTCACACTTTTTCACTTTTGTTAACAGCCATGAAATTAGTAGAGGTGGGATCTCGTCAAGCCCAATCCTATCATTGTTCAGATTATAAAAAAAAAAAACATCACTTTGTATGCATGGTCCTTTAATGCTGTTACGTGTTAATGGATCAGAAATGATGCAAATATTAATGTAGTCACCTTGCAGCAAACAACTCTGGGATTCAGGGATAATCTAAATGAATGCAAATACTGTCATTTACAGTGTATTAATCTTTTTGGAGTTTATCAATTTATCAATTGTTAAATTTGTGACGGACAGTAAAGCTTGTTTTTCCGTTATTTGTTTCTTACTACGTGCCTTTCCGTGTGGAATGTTGTTACTGTTTTTCTGTTGTTTATTCTCCATGGCAGTATATTTAGGACTTGTTTGTTATCATAGTCTATTATGTCTTGGATACCTTTTTTAAAGCTTTATTTTACTACTGATTTGTGTTCAAGCAGTTGTTACATTAAAGGCAATCTTTCACAGGAGTTTTGTGCCAAACGTATAATCTAACTTAGGCTTTATTACATATCGGCCATTATCCATTATTACCCTATAGTTATAACAGCCATGGAAATATTTATTGTATTTTCTCACTGGGACAAATACAAAATTGGTACGTTTAATTTAATTGGGTTACCTGGGTATTGTATCATTGTCGACCACAGAGAGGCTAGTCCAATAATATCACTTCACCTTTTACCAAATGTAACATTAAGTCACGACTTGTAAATAGGTCTAGAACTAGAAACAGGCCCAATATAAAAATAAGTGCCAATTTGCAAAAATGAAAACAATAACTGGTAAATTAAATATTTACTAAATAAAGACAGCCTTCCCCACCACTAAATTAACCCCTAGCCGATACATTTGGCACAACTCTGTGACAGTTTGTTTTTAAAACAGTTTGCATTCATCTTGTATCATTTACAATTAGATACAACACTTCATGTGCTTACTAAATAGACTTTTATTGTATTTGGTTCGAGTTTAAGATGTGTACCACCAGCAGAGCAGTTTATGACATTCTTTTGTGAACACTAGGTGTCAGCACTGTTTAAATAAACAGTGGTTCATGTGTGTATGCCGTCATAGTTTTGTTGAAAATCCCTATGAACTGAAGATGTTTGATCGTTTTGTTTATGTTGCGTTTTGCGTCATCCGTCTTTAATTCGAACCAACAGGTTTAATGTACATGTATTTAGTGAAAATGTTGTTTAAAATGAATGCCGAAATATTGTTATTATAATTTCACCTATTGTGAAGTTTTATATTACAAGGTTGTCATTACGTTTAGTTACATATTGAGTCCACAGAGCGATGCTGTAATATGTGTATTAAATTGTAAATTAAATCGAGTTACCGGTAATTTTCCTCTGTAAACAAAATGTAGTGTATAAAGTTATCAATGACAAGTTTGAGATATTGTATGATAAACATATAATCATTTTTCAGTAGAACATAATTTTAGTCTGAAATATCGTCAACATTTGTTTTCTAAATTAACTAAATGTAAAATACGATATAAAATGTGCTCTGTACAATACCGTAGCGATCATATAAATAGTCGATAAGAATATTGGAAACATGTGACTATGCCGAAATATTGACGTGTTAGCTTTATCATGTTTTTGCAATGATAGTAGGATGTTTATTACTGCTTAGCCATGTTTTATATATAAAAAAAGTCATAACAGATAGATAAATATTAAATGTTTATCAGAAAATATACTTCTATTTTATTGATATTTAGTATCTTGTATAAAAAAAGGTGACACTTGAATATAGTGTATTAAATTCATAAATAGATAATATTCAAGAGCTGCTGTTTAATATTAAGTGGAATAATTATATTTTGTTGCAAGCTTTAACGATTGACTAATCTCTAAAATGTCATGAAGCCAGGAATATGAACTTGATGTTAAATGGTAGCCAGATTTAATGTTCTATTATCAGAGATGTTTTATTGTGACACTTCTAAAACTTGATTTACATCAGCCGCTATGGAAATTAAATGAAATGAAATATTGTTCTACCCAATGTAATGTTGCCAAATTTGATGTCATATTGGATTTTGCCAAAATAGATGTAGTGTTGACGTCATATTTAGTAGTGGCCATGTCATTGGTCATACACACTATCCAATCAAATGACATGGTATATTGATTCCGTCTTAAAATACACAACCTAGGTGAGGAAATATGTTCACTGTGATTTGTTTTATCATTTAGCTAATAATACATGTACTAATAGATTGTATTAAATTCTTCCATAATACTTTAACTCACAAGATTCTCACTGCACTATTTTCTCGATTATAGGTAATTTAAATAGTTTTGATATATTTGGAAATAATATACTACTCCCGATTTATACACACTTTTCTTGAATTGTGAAGCCATTGATCTGAATGAGTTAATATTCTGGTTTGCTTTTAGATAACAAAAATGTCAGCCATGAATTCTGTTATATTGTTTTGCTTATTCAAACAATGTCCGAAACAAATGTCAGGTTATATTATTGTAATTAGTTTGCTTTGTGTAGTTGGATATATCACAAGATATGAACTCGAGATAAAATTGTACTATTAATTACCTGTTATGAATTACTGGTAATACGGAATCTTCAGATGGAGCATATCAGTGGACCAGATGTCCTTTAATGGGATCATTAACACTTTAAGCAAAATGTGCAATCCACAGTGTTTCTCCGGTATTTTCCATTTGTAATTTCCTTCAATGTACTAGGCTGTTATAGACACGAACAGTTTACCAATGCTTTGAAAAGATCGGTACCATTGCAGCTAAATAAATAATAATTATATTTGTTAAAGTTATATTTAGTCGTCAAAATCTGCTTCAGAAACCAAAAAAATAGATTTGAATGAACCTGCACTTTTAGTGAATTTAAACTGATGTGGTAAATCAGTTGTGTTTGACCCATGTAATATTTTCTGAACTGAATTTTCTGCAGGATTGGTGTGGTGTGGGGTTTTTTAAAGTGAACATTTAACCGCAAACATTAATATATTTTTTAGAATGGACCTAATATTTGAAAAAAAGGGTCTCCACTTTTCACACAAATGTGCCACCAACCCTGGTACAACTGTTTAGAGAATGTTGTTGATTTATTTGTTTGTTTATTTATGGCAGCCATTTTTGGCTTTTAAATTGTAAATATTTTTCAAATTATCAAAAAGCTATTTCTAGTTTTTTAATATTAATAAAATTATTGTTATATTCTTTTTATAACTTTTTTTTTATATTAACAAATTTTATGTCATTAAGGGCACTTCTTTTTTCTACACTTGGAGCAGGGTTAAAGCCATGTTTGTAGGGTGACCAAACCTACCAGGATTTTTTTCTTCAGAATTTTATATTTTTTATATGCACGCGAACACTTTAAAAAAATATATATATAATAATAATAAGCACGCGAACACACTTTTTGAATAATTTAATATAAACCGTACGACACCCTTTTTGTATAAATTTACAAATGAACAAGCATATAATATTTTATACCAATATTTGGTATACGGTAGATTTTGAAAACATTCCGGATATTTGGTATCAATTCCAGATTTACGGATATGGGTTGAAAATTCCGGAATTTTATTCAGAATATTCCGGATAGTTGGTCACCCTGTGTTCGGATTACTTTTCATGTAAAAACATCGATCCATAGTTGATCAATGTTTTATACTAGAATTAGAAGGGAAAAGGATGGGGTGAAAGACATTGCCATTTATGCACGATCCCTGGCCACATAATAATTATACAGCCCAAGGTCAACCAAATACAATAAGTCTGAGTATATAAAAGTTTTATTATCACAGGCTCACATAGGGTTAAATGTTAGCTTGACATATCATACAACATGCAGCTGTGTATTTAATACGATGTGGTGGTTAACCACAGAAGTCGACAGAGTTGCATCAACAGATTGTTAAAGGAACTCAAACAATTTTTTTAATGTCATATATTTCCGACTGATTCAGTGCTATTTTTTATTAATGTGACGGGTTCTATTGATTGTTACATGTATTAACGGAAGATGTATATGCTTTGTTATCAGATATGTATATTTTGTCTCGTTTTGTTTGCTGAAATAGTTATAATTGTTTTAGTCGTATGTTCAGGTTTTTACTTGTTAATATAAATGGCAAACTATATTCACTCCTTTACAGGAGAGTTGAGTTTTCCCATTTTGTTTTGAAGGAAATCTATCATGGCTTCTTGGTGTCATATTTATAGTCTCCGTTTTGCATTTGACATTAGACCAGCGGTAGCGGAGAATGTTAAAAAGTGGTGTGGGGGCACATAAACATGGTGGTAAGTGGGGCATGTCTGAATTTTTTTATATATAATATCGTAAAAAAATAATTTTGGTTGAAAAGTGGGTTTCCACCCCTCCCTGTACCCCACCCCAGCCTCACCCCCGTATCGTACTAATATATCACGGCAAATATGTTTTTGGATTGTTCGAATGGTGGAACACGGATTAGTTTTGGTGTTTAGCGTAGCTTATAAATTTGATACCAAATCGCCATGACAAGACTTTTTAAATGGCATTTCTAATAATATATATGTTAATGTACATGTGTTTTACTGTCGGTCCATGTTCAAAACACCTAGCAGGATGCATCTAGCTTGATGTAACATTTATTAAAATTGTAATTTTCAAGTTAATATGGCATGTTGAGGATTGCAAATAATTCAACTGGTACTAATTGTATTCTATCATACCACATTCATTTAATGTTAAGTGCAAACACCGGTCTAGTGAGTATTTGCAATATATTTGTCCTCTGAACACGCCACTGTTAATAATACATCTGCATTTTAATCTGAAACATGGTACATGTTCTACTGTAACAAGTAGGCGACAGAAATACACCATCAAACTTAATATTTAAACTGATTTGTATTTGAATAGAAAAAAACAGAATTGTATTTCAATTTTTCAGAGATCCAAGTTATTAGGTAAATTGTTTTCAATATATATAAAGTTATATAATTTGCACACGAAAATAACTTATTTTCAAAAATGTTTACCTTTTTTCTGTACGTTAAACGAAAGTAAAGTTATCTACAAAAAACATACTACACATACAAATGTTCAGACACGAAGTATAGTGGATGATCTACTTGCGCAGGTCTGAAATGACAGTATGTTTAGTCCGATGTACGGTACAAGTGCCATTTTACATGACACCACAGTATAAATACTACATTGTATGTTAAATTATATAGTCCAGTGAAATAATAATATGTCATATCAGATTGTTTAGTAACTGTCTCCCACTTGTGTGTCGGTATTCGTTTTGTGATGATGATAGATGTATTATTGTAAATAATGAAATGCAAAAGAAAGTCGCAACCACAAAGGTCCACAGTATATATTATATGGTAATTAACTTGTGAATTAACTAAAATAATAATTACTAGTTGGATGTAGTCTTTTGTTTGGATTGAGGTGTTGAGATGATCTAGATAGAGATGTTTACTATTACAATGTGTTTGCAATTTTGCAACATCTTGACATTCATCAGATACGAACGCTTACCTACTACACTAACTACAGGCATACATTTTTTTTTTTTTAGAAAATCTCGTTCAAAATTCTCCCAAAACTATGCCCCTCTTCCAATGCCAAATTTGTTTTTGGATCCTGTAATTTGTTCACCATTGAAAACAAATGCCTATAGCTATTTTCCAATAGCAGTTGTTAATGGGTTGGGTTGGGTCATTTTTGGTGTGCTTCCATGAGAAAACTGTTCAAGCACACCTGTCATGGGCACAACCTCTGAC
>JAULBR010081693.1:0-24473 GCA_032355825.1 Melanodrymia aurantiaca
GGTTAAACAACTTCCAACATATAAGAAATAATTGCCCATCTTGTGAAGTTATGTTCATATGTTCTCAGGTTAAAGACAGTTTTGTTGCTTGTTCTGTTTATATAATGAAGTACCCCGGTATGCATTCTATGTAATGGAGGAGAGTGTAGTAGGAAGTGCGCCTCGGAGAAGAGGAAAACAAGGACAGATGAAATCAATGATAAACAAAGCAGACGACTGAAGTGAACCCCGTGAACCGAAGGACTGTGTGTTCTACTTACTGTGTGATAACCCCCGTTTTATAGGCAATTCGACTGTGTGCTGTCTTGTGCTATATTGTAAGTAACCGTTCTACAACAACTGGCGTCGCCGCAAACTGGAACGGGTAAATTATTTTTTTCAAGGCCTAACGCTGAGATTTCATCGAATGTGCGACTGTGTGACGTACAGGATACTTTCACGTTTGTAGCTTTCCGATCAACGCGACGTATTTTGAAAATAGTGAAATGGAAGGTGCACGCTTTCTATTTCAATTCTAAATTATTTATTGATCGGTAAAACATTGTCATATTAAATTTTTTAGTAACCGTTAACCTGAAGTTAGTTCATTTTAACTGTCAAAAGTCCATGATTTATTTTGTGTAAACCCCACATTTTGTTTTTCTGGTGTTCGGATATTTCCGTACCTCCTTACGAAGCGCTAACATTTTCGTGACGTCATAATGCGTGGAAGGTTTATGCTTTCTGTTCATTATTGATCTAAACTCGATAGTAACATTGTTGTACTGTGTCAGAAATAAATGCGTGGAAGGTTTATGCTTTCTGTTCATTATTAATTTAAACTCAATAGTAACATTGTTGTACTTAATTTGTCAGAGATAGATCTGTAATTTGTGCAGCACTTAAATATAAGTAAATAAATGGTCATTGAGGTGTAATTATTATTAATATAAACATTTTGTTTTACAATATTTTTTTTGTATGACTGGAAGGCACAACGCTTTCTGTTCATCTTGCATTCAAGTTTGATTTCCACTAATGTCCAAGATCGGAAAATAAAATTGTTATTGTGCAGATAGTCAATTTGTATTGTTTTTGTGAGAATACAATTCTCATTACATCAAATAAAAGAACAGTCTTTGGTGTGTTGTTTGAATTAGTTCACTATTACATACATTACACAATAAAACAAAACAAACAACAACATGTCTGATATTCCTGTTTATGTTCAACAAGCCACTGTTGATCAGTTTCAACAATTAAAAGGTATCGGGCAACGAAAAGCTGAAGGGCTAGTTGAGCTTCGAGATCATCAAGGCTTCCTAGATCTAGATGATCTGATAGACAAGACAGGCATTACCAGAGAGTCATGGAAACAATGGATTGACGAAGGTCGGGTTACAATTAAAGGTCATAACATTGTACATGAAGCCATTGACCAACTTCGGAAACAAATGGATGAACAGCAGAAAGAGTACCAAATGGCAAAAAATGATTGGAAGAAAAAAGAGGAATTTCTATATGGAGAACTATGCAACAGACAAAACAGACAGGTTCCAATTACACAAACAGAACAGCCTGCTTTGCACTATAATGAACACACCAGTCAAAATCCAAACACATCAGTTTTACCATCTGATTTAGGGTACAGTAGAAGAGTTTGGGGTCAGGGTGTGACCAGGCAGGAAACAACAAGCACCAGTTGGATGGATAATCAAACAAGACGTAGCATGCATTTTGAGATGGGAGGGTCTATTACTCACCCTTACTCACATGGTCAAATGTCTAGGTCAAGTGCGCCACTTTCAGTAACAGGTGTTCCAATAGCACACACAGTCAGTACAGCCAGTGTCCAACAGAGGGTACATGGATTAAGGCAGACACAAAATCCAGTATATCCATTACTTGGACAGGGGGATTACTCTCTCTCCTCTGGGGGATATTCAATAGAACCAACTAGTTTCGGCAATAGCCAAGTGCAAATGATTGGACTACCCCCCACTCAAGAAGTGATGCCACCTAAGCAATATGGTCACATCACATCTACAGATTATCAAGAATGGAGACCTACTTCCAGGGGGTCCAGACGGGCATTTACCAGACATAGGTCTGTATCTCACTCTTCTAGTGCAGATAGGAGTTCAGGAAATGAATTTGATGACCATTTTGATCATTTCACTGATGCAGGTGATGGTGACACATTACACTGGGCAAATAATAGGAGATCTCAGGAGGGGAGAAGGCACACATATAAATCGATAAGAAGTCCTCCACCACCCAAGTTGCCTAATTATAGTGGGGATAGTAGCTGGGATTCATTCATCTTTCAATTTGAAAGAATGTCAAAGCGATATGAATGGAATGGCAAGGAAACAAAAGAACATCTTCTCGACTGCTTAAGTGCTAAAGCATTGGATTTTGCAAAGGAATTACATTTTGATGATTATCATCAACTAAAGAAAAAATTGACAAGACGCTTCAGCACAAAAGAAGCACCAGTAGCAGCTAGGCGACAGTTGATGTCACTAAGACAAAAAGAAGGCGAAAATATTGAAGAGTTTGGCCAACGGGTTAATCTCATGGCTATGGAAGGGCATCCAAAGGCAAGGTCAGAGACAATTGAGGAAATTTCGGTTGAAACCTTTCTTCGGGGATGTCGCGACAAAGAAGCAGCTCGGGTAGCCATGGATAAAGATCCAAGGGATATGCACAGAGCTCTAAAGTATGTTAAGTCAGCGATTAACAATCATCAGGTACTCTATGGATCGAAAGGTTACTCTACCAGACAAGTAACATTTGCCAAGGGAAATGAACATTCACCTTCGGTTATTCATAGATCTAATGAACACGAGAGTCTGACATGTACTGCAAAGGGACATAACCAGTCGACAGAATTCAGTCAACTGTTAAAAGTACTGACTGAACTTGTATCCAAAATAGGGTCTGATCAGCAAAGACAAAACAATCCAAGATCTTCATATTCACCACAGAGATCTAGATCTGTCACTCCACCACCAAGAAGCCCACAGCGATACTCACGATTGCAGTGTTATGGATGTCGAAAGTATGGCCACATTGAAAGAGACTGCACAGAAAAGGAGAGTGGCAAAAGAGATAGTTCGCCAAATTCGACACCACAGGCTTTAAATGGTTCAGGGCTGAGTTAGGTGGCCACAGCTTAGCCCGGGACAGTGATACTGGCCAACCACCCCCAAAACAAGATTTAGAACGTCAGTCTGAAGAAGATGTTCAGCCGACGATCAGTCAGGATGTACGAGAGGTCATTCTTAGACATTCATTAGCCATGAACCTTATTGTACCAGTTACCATAATGGGACATGAAATAAGTGCGGTAGTAGACACTGCAGCACAAGTCACAGTGGTAAAGATAGACTTGCTACACCGAATTAATGTAAAAATGAAAACTGATGAACATGTTTTGTTGAAAGGAGCATCAAACGAGGGTCACATTAAAGGTTATCAGATTGTTGATTTGCCTATATCTATAGCAGGTCAAACTTTTAATTGCGATGTCTTCGCTGCAGATATCCGGGATGATCTTCTTTTGGGATTAGACTTCCTTCGTAAGCATCAGTGTGTTGTTGATTTGAGGGGTAACCTCGTTTCCATTGGCAACAACATAGTCAGAGGTGTTCTGCAGAGGACTGGTACTGGTGAAGAAGTCCAAATTACACAAGTAGCCGTGATAGAGAAGCTAACAATCCCTCCAAAGTCCGTAGTGCAAGCACAGTTTCAACTCATCTCCACGTTACCCGGTACACTAGAAAAAGTTTTGGTTTTTGAGCCATCATATAGCAATAGCCAGCTTTTGATAGGATCAGCATTGCTGGATTCCTCAAATCTTGTCATTACTAACATTATAAACCTCTCCCATATGGCAGTCACGATGAAACCAGGGCAAATTGTTGGTTCTGCAACAGAGATTGAGTCTGTCATTCAACAAGAAGGTAACTACAACTTATGTAAGGTGGGCATGGACACAGGTGAGTATAGGAAGGCTAACAGTTTTCCTGTGAGCAAACCTGTCAATGTTCCTGATCATTTAAAAGATGTACTTGCCAGATCCATACCAGAGCTTGAAAATAATCAGATCCATGAAGTCAGTAAACTGCTACTAGAGTTTGGAGACATATTTGCTACACATGACCTTGATTTGGGATGTCTGCCTGACATAAAACATCATATTCCTACGGGTGACTCAACACCTGTTAGGCAAAAACTGCGTCGAACTCCGTATGGCTTTGAAGGAGAAGAGCAAGAGCATCTCAAGCGTTTGCTTGATGCCAAGGTCATTCAACCCTCAGTGTCAGATTGGGCATCAGCTCCTGTTTTGGTTAGAAAACGTGATGGAACTGTACGATATTGTATTGATTTCAGACAGGTCAATGCTAGAACCATCCGTGATTCATTTCCTTTACCCAATATAGATGACTGTTTGGCTTCACTGTCTGGATCATGGTTTTTCAGTGTTCTCGATTTGGCATCAGGATATTATCAGATAGAATTGTCTGAGGAAGATAGAAAGAAAACTGCTTTCATAACTAAATATGGGCTATTTGAACACACTCGTATGCCATTTGGGCTCTGCAATGCCCCGGCTACTTTCCAAAGGGCAATGCAGTTAGTGCTAACAGGATTAAACTGGAAAGAAGTGCTAGCTTATCTAGATGATGTAAATATTTTGGGGAAAAGTTTTGATGACCATCTGAAAAATCTCCGGGAAACTTTCATCAGATTTAGACAGTACAACCTCAAGCTTAAACCAAAGAAATGTGCTTTGTTCCAATCATCATGTGAGTTTCTGGGCAAACATATCAGTAGACAGGGTGTCAGCATTACCTCTGGTAAACTTGATTGTATCAAGGAGTGGCCTGAGCCAAGGAACAAAAAGGAACTAGAGTCCTTTCTAGGGTATGCAAATTATCATAGGGAACATATCCAAGGATACGCAGGCATAACAACTCCATTGCATGAACTGACTGGAAAAAAGCAATGTTTTATTTGGGAGGAGAAGCACCATAATGCTTTCAACCGGCTGAAGACCGTACTAAGTATGGCTCCTTGTTTGGCATATCCAAGTAAGACTGGTACGTTTATTCTGGACACTGATGCCTCAGATGTGGCTATAGGAGCAGAGCTATCTCAAATTCAGGAAGACCAAGAGCGGGTAATTTCATATGCCAGCCACACACTGTTGGATGCACATCGTAGGTATTGCACGACAAGAAAAGAGTTGCTGGCAGTGGTTAAGTTTTGCCGACACTTTCGACACTACTTGCTGGGAAGGCGTTTTTTGGTGAGGACAGATCATCATAGTCTTGTATGGCTGATGCGATTTCGCCATTTAGAAGGTCAGCTGGCCAGATGGATGGAGGAACTATCACAGTTCAATATGGAAATACAGCATCGACAAGGTTGTAAACACTCCAATGCTGATGGACTGTCAAGAATACCAATCTTTGATGATTGTGAATGCTATAAAGCAGGAATATCTCTTCAGCAACTACCATGTGGAGGTTGTCAGCACTGCACAAGAAAACATCATCAGTGGGAAAGGTTCAATGCCGATGTAGATGATGTGATACCTCTCGCCTACAAGCAGTGGACTGATGAGGCATTTGCTAGAGATATCGCTCTTAGTGTTCAAGTGATTGAACCAGTTGACAGTGGGTCAGGTGATGGATTAGATGCCTACAAGCAGTGGACTGATGAGGCATTTGCTAAAGATATCGCTCTCAGTGTTCAAGTGATTGAACCAGTTGACAGTGGGTCAGGTGATGGATTAGAATCCGAGTCTAATTGGACTGGTGGTTTATCGGCTAAACAACTACGTACAAAGCAACAGGAAGATACTGACCTTAAACCCATTATCACATGGATTGAGATGGGACAACCAAAGCAGGATGAGCTGTTTTTGAGCAGTCCAGCAACAAAATATCTCTGGCAGTGTAAAGAACAACTCAATATGTGCGATGGTGTGCTATTCTACTTGTGGAAAAATGGGTTGAAATCTCGTCAATGCCTTGTAGTTCCAAGGTCTATGAGAAATGAAGTGTTGCATCACTGCCATGATGTAAAAACTGCTGGACATCTTGGGCGGGACAAGACACTTAGTCGACTAAGGAACTCATTTCTGTGGTTCAGGATGGCCTTGGACTGCAGGACATATGTACAGTCATGTGCACCTTGTAACAAGAATAAAAAACCTTGTCGAAAATCAAGGGCCAGTTTGAAGTCCTACCATTCTGGGTATCCCATGGAGAGGGTACATTTGGATATACTTGGGCCGTTCACACCAAGTGATCAGGGTAATGTCTACATCTTGGTAATGATAGACCAGTTTACGAAGTGGGTTGAATGTGCAGCATTGCCCAATCAGAAAGCTGAGCTTGTAGCATCTGCATTTCTTCATCACTTTGTTGTTACATTTGGATGCCCGCTTGAGATTCATACAGATCAAGGGAAGAACTTCACTAGCAATCTGTTCAAGTCATTTTGTAATCTGCTGGAAATATCCAAGACACGGACCACTCCATACCATCCGTCGTCCAATGGGCAAGTAGAACGCTACAATAGGACAATACTCCAAATGATCAGGTGTTACATTGATGGAAAAATCCGACATTGGGATAGAGATTTACCTATTCTCATGATGGTTCTACATGCAACAGAAAATAGGTCCACCGGGTTTACACCTAATATGCTGATGTTGGGACGAGAAGTAAACATGCCAGTTGACATCTTTTTGGGGACTGCCAAGGCAAATAGTGATATATTTGAACCATCTGAATGGGTTAGACACCTTGATAACATTATTTCGGAAGTTCATCACACAGCACGAGAGCACATTGGAACAGCGCAGAAAAGACAGCAGCAGTTATATAACTTGCGATCCAATGAAAAGCAGTTCAAGGTTGGTGATTGTATTTACAAGTGCGATGATTCAGTGAAAATAGGACAAAGCCGAAAACTTCGTTCACCTTGGATTGGACCATATTTGGTGACAGCTAGTAATCACCCCTTGTACACCATAACGGATCGAAAACGCCAATCTGTCTACCACCACGACAAGCTAAAGCTCTGTCATGATCGAACTCTACCAATGTCATTACAGAAAGCCCGAAAGAATTTGCTTCAACAGAAGAATGAAGTGGTTGATCGAGGAGACAATTGTTTGACATTTGAGGATGAACACATTGACAAAAAGAATCCTGCAGGAAATATACATTCGACATCACCCCCACCCAAAGAGCTAAAAGTGTCTGGAACTACAGATGATGGCAAACATACTGCTAGTTGGGAAACCACATCTGAAAGTAATATGAAGTTAGGAAATCTTGACAGTGTTCAGTATGAACAAAATGATACACCATCTGGGGTGGCTAATAATGCTGACTCTGATAGTATTATTGAGGATGAATACATTGGGCCTGTACCCACACTTTTTAGTAAGGCAGGATGCACATCATCTGGTAGAAAAGTAAAGGTGCCATCACATCTGAAGAATTTCGTATCCTAATTAAATCACAATTAAATGAAACTACATTGTATATAATTTAGTTTGCAATATAATGTTTGTTGTGTAAATGTCTTGGTTAGTTAAAATAGTGTTTTATTGTAATAGCAAGTTGATCTGTTTGGAGGTTAAACAACTTCCAACATATAAGAAATAATTGCCCATCTTGTGAAGTTATGTTCATATGTTCTCAGGTTAAAGACAGTTTTGTTGCTTGTTCTGTTTATATAATGAAGTACCCCGGTATGCATTCTATGTAATGGAGGAGAGTGTAGTAGGAAGTGCGCCTCGGAGAAGAGGAAAACAAGGACAGATGAAATCAATGATAAACAAAGCAGACGACTGAAGTGAACCCCGTGAACCGAAGGACTGTGTGTTCTACTTACTGTGTGATAACCCCCGTTTTATAGGCAATTCGACTGTGTGCTGTCTTGTGCTATATTGTAAGTAACCGTTCTACAACACTATGTTGCACTTGCAGCAGCGGGTTTCCTCTGTGAACAAGTGTTGATACAACCCAACTGTGAGTAAGATAAAAAATGTTTACTAAAATATCTATTTAAAATTTAAATAAGACTATTCTCAAACCCTCATTTCTGTGCAGATAAATTCTGGATTTCTTGACAGATGTGATTCTTCATGCGCTGCAAGACCAATGCCAACAAAGGCAAAAATGGACATATTTTTGGTTAGAGAACTTCTTGTTAGGCCAGAGCTAATCAAATTTCTGGCAGTAGTGAGTCTCCATGTTGAAGCTATCGTTTGCATGGATTTTTGAGGAAATACTTTCGTAAAGACTCGATGGCTGAGGGTTGTAATACCAGCATCTATATGTCTGCTTTTAATCAGGGAAATCGTCTGAGTTTGGCCAGTCCATGTTGGCTTTGATTCGGTTGGTTTTTCAACTTTGGTTACTTTTCGAAAAACGGTTCGCAATTTCTCAAAGATCCGGCCATTAAACAAGTTTTGCAACGTTTTGTCACCACCCCTTGCGGCCGTTAACCACAAATGGGTGGCCATGGTGTTATAAAATATCTTTTATAATGTTGCCAACTAACTGTAAGACAAAAATACTCCTTTTAAAAAGTAAAAACAAATAATAAGGAAATTGTTTATGAACTGGTTCTGCATATTTATATTGTAATTTACGCTACATTATACCATTGTGATTACAAATGACCGTTCGTTCAGTCAATCTGTCATGTGATTTAATTCGGTTATCTACGGGTTTGTCCGTTGAAATTTAGCGAAGCTTTGCAAAACTCAATCGGAATATTTCGGTTGATTTCATTTTGTACGAAGTTTTCCGAATCAAACAGTCCGAGATACCGAAGTGTACAAAAACAACCTCAAGCTCAAAAGTTATTCTGAGTTTAAAATAGTACTAAATACATTTAAATTATTATTTATACAAATACATAATTATGCTAATATAAATGTTAGCAAAACATAATTAATCCTTTTATCCTTTTATCTTGCTTTCAAACAGTTATTAAAAATAAAAATAGTTCCTATTAATTAACATTTATAAACGATCTAAATACTATTTACGTCTATAAATATAGCTGCCCAATCAATATGTTTTCAACAAAAGTGTACATAGAAGTTCAATTTGTCTATAGATATGCCTAATTATGTTCAAACTAAAAAACAAAACATTCTAGGATATTACATTCAAACGAATGATCGACACCCAAAAGATACATTAAGATTTTAACATACATATATGCATTTTAACAACTATATAATTCGATTTTTATTTTCACATAACGCGCATAACCAAAATGTAATCCTACAGCTTACTTACTACGGTAAACTAAAAATGACAGCCTGTCAATATCCGTCTATTATTATTATTATTTATAAGCTTAAATATTCGTTATCATAATGCTAAAACTGTAAAAGTATAATGATTTGTGAGTTTTCGTTTGTAAAGAAAGTGTAGCGATAGATGAGGGGTGCATGTAATGTCGGTGACATAAAGGATAAAAAATTATATCCTTTAAAAATATATCCTTTCTAAAATAATTATTAATAGCACTATTTGCTACTAATCGGAAGTGACGTTATATTATTTATCAAAATTACTACGCGCCATTCATTCAGGAACCGTCACTATGAGCAAAACAAATGCATTTTTAAAAATGATTTTTAATGTTAGGGTATAATAATATGATTGTAATTTATATTTTATACTTTTATCTTCTCATAAGGTTCGAAATACAAAACATCGATTTATGTTTTCTTGATTCATGAACATAAATGAGTAAATTGGCTGTTCGTTAATGGCGGACGATAACGTAAATTGCACCTTGGTGTCGACTGTTCAGAATGAATTTGGTGGTTTTTTGTAGACCACATATACTCGTAAACAGTGTGTCTTGTTATATATAATTGGCCCGTGTAACGATTGGTGACGATTTATGTAACCTGTAGTAAATTACTCCTTGTATTGACTATTTTTCAAGTGCTGTCTCTTAAACTGAAAATACAAAATGTCGAGTGGAGGACCGATTCCTCGGTCTCAAGCTAGAAAGGACACGAAGATGCGTATACGTGCATTCCCCGTAAGTATAAATGACGTCACCGTGTGGGTTGAATGCTTTAAAATATGGGGCCAAAATAGGTTTCAAATATAATCTATTTTAATAACCATGAAAACCGAGATATTGGTAAATTCACTGAACTGTATTGACTTGTAAATTAAATTTGCATTTCTAAAACTGTATGTATCGCTAAATATTGAAAAGGTCCAATATTGACAGGCCCCATTTTATTTCGGTAATATCATGCAACAGCCCGGTCAATTGCAATTCATTTCGTGGCTTGGTTATACATATTTATTACATCAACATGGATGATGGAATGAATTACAATTGACAGAACTGTTGCACGATATTACTTTGCTATTAATAATGTTGTTGCAATTATTTATTTCACATAAAAACTTTGTTCGTAGTTCGATAAATTGAACGTATTGGCTTACCTTAATTTGCCAACATCTATTTATAATCACTAATTTTGTAGACCAGATATGCATGTAGTTAACTGGTCTCGATAAACAAAACTGAGTCTCACTGACCCAGTATGTAATACTGATCATAACCATTCGGATCATCTCGGCCCAATACGCAGTCAAATCCAAACCTTCCCGAATGTCGTCTGCTTCTAGGTGTTCCGATTTCTTTTTTTTCTGCTTGAATCGGTTTGATTGGTTGGTTAATTTGGTGCCTATTGAAAAAACTAATGAAAGGAATTGTTACCATTTTTCGTTTGGGCTACCAAAAGCAAATTTGGGCCGCTGAATTTCACAATGAATATTTAGTAACCCAAATATTTTTTTTGGGCCACCATGCAATTTGGACGAGTTTCGAGCCCTGACTAGTAGCATTATATTGCATTAAATCTAATCTCAAAGCATACCCACACAAGTTTGCCAGACGACAATGTGACTTCTTGGTCGTCCGCGTGCTGCAAGCCGGTTTTTATTTTGTGCGAAGATATTAGTTGTAATTGTTGAATTTTGATGACTTAGGGCCATTTTAAATGGGGGTAAAGGGAAGTTGGAAACATAAACTTCTTCATATGCAGTGTATATATTCTTGAACAAAAATAGTAGATGATGTTTGTAAATTATTTACAGATGACAATGGATGAAAAGTATGTGAACAACATCTGGGCACTACTTAAGAATGCCATTCAAGAAATCCAAAAAAAGAACAACAGTGGCCTCAGTTTTGAAGAGCTTTACAGAAATGCGTATACGATGGTTCTCCACAAACACGGCGAAAAGCTGTATAATGGACTGAGTGAGGTAGTCACAGAACATTTAGTCAACAAGGTACGTGAAAACAATAACTCGATTCCCGTCAGTAAATCTGTCACGGCATCACAATGGCAAATGGTTTTTTTAAAAACCCACTGGGATAAACCAAATTATATTTAGTCGCAGCATTCTGAAAACTACAGTCGATTATCTGACCTAGTCCGTGAATGGAACAGCCAAATTTTTTGGCACTGGCAATAAAATTCTGTCGGAAACCGATTTCGGTCTTTCAGTTGTAGGCGAGCAGCAAATGACTTCTTAAAAATGTTTTTTGCCCGTTTCATCAACCTTATGGAATTAATAAAACCTTGTTTTATAGACAAATTTACCATTAAAACCATAGTAGACTTTTGGTATATTAATTGTAATAGAATTACTGAGCAGGCCTTTCCCCAGGAATTTTTTAAGGTGCTTACATTTTCAAAATTGATCAATAATATTAAAATTTTATGAGTAAAAATTTGAGAGATTGGGCGTTATATATTGTACAGGGACAAAAAATAAATAAATTTAATGCCCTTACAAAGCCATTATAATAAATCAAAACGCTTACAATTCCTTTAAATTAAATCAAAACGCTTACACAAAGAGGTAAGGAGTAGGGGCCCCTTATGGCTCTGGGGAAACCTATGCTGAGGAGAGTGATTACTCACCTGGCACCATTTCAGGAGAGTGATCTTCAGCTCGCCTTGATTTTACTCATCGTGAAAACTGAATTTTGCAATATCGCTTTTTCTGTGGCTTTGTCGAATTTTCGATAGCTGTAACTTGAATGTTTTTCTGCTGTTACATGAATGTTTTTTTCTGTTGTGTAGGTCAGAGAAGATGTTCTCTCAGCTCTGAACAACAACTTTCTACAAACTCTGAACACTGCATGGAACGACCATCAGACATCCATGGTGATGATCAGAGACATACTGATGTACATGGTAGGTTGTGCATGAGATCATCGTTGATTATTTTTTTGGTAGGCAACATTTGTTATGAGCAAGTTCACTCTGGTCATTTATAGTTGTGCAGGGCTTCTAGAATTTGAAAAAAATTCACTGGCCATAGGGTCAGTGGATTTAAAAATTCACTGGCCGTGCTTAAATATTCACTTGATGAAAATATTTGTTTGGTGGCCCGAGTCAGAAAAACACTGGCCATGGGCATCGGGCCACCATATTGTAGAACCTCTGGTTGTGACACACTGTAGAACTATCATTACTTCATTAATATCCACAATTTTCAAAAGCTAGTTATTGACTGTTGTGGTAAAGAACTAAGGATGTTGCATACATTGCTTGTGAATGAAATCTACTCACACAGGCTGTATTGTACTTGAAAAAAGCAATTTATTTTGATAAAGAATATTTTCTGCCTTGTTTTTTGTGCCTTCTGCACTCACAGTGTGGGCTTCACCCTCACATCGCCATGACAATACATGGGCGTAGCTACCATAAAGCAATGTACTCATTTGGGTACACATTTTTTTTTGGCTTATACGCAAAATACCAAATTGAGTACACTTTATTGATGTCGTATGAAACTTGAAAATTAATGTAAGAATAATATAGGGTCAAGTGCACCATTCAAGATTGGCCATTGGCATCACAGAGACTGTTCAGTCGACACCGACAAAATCCAATCCTGCGGAAGTTTGCTGGGAATGCAGACCGTCGATTGACGATAGTATTTGATAACTGAATGCCAATAATCAGTTCCCAACATTACATATGTTGCAGAAACCATTGTGTTATATGTTTTGCATTTAGTTCATGCACCTGGATAACAGTAAATTATTTCATTGTTTGAGAACAGCTAGTACTTAGCATTTTACGTTCCGCAACAATGATAGGTGACATGTTTAAAACGTGAAGCAGCTTGTTACGGATTTGTAGAATATCGGTGTCTTTAGCTAATCGTCTGCATTATTGAAAGCTATGTTCTGCATGAGCACCACTTAACGGGGAACAGGGGTGGGGGGATATGTCCCCACTTTTTGGAGATGTACAAATGTCCTCCACCCACTTTTTAGTATAAATAACACATTACCATGCAGTAATGTATTGTATACCATACATACGACCAGAATGCACCAACGATATCTTCTGGGTGAACGATGGTGGCTCGACAAAAATATTGGTCACAAATGGTACAGCACAACCCGCACCCACGATGCATTTCTTCAGAAAATGGTGCCCATGATGTTCTGCTTTAATATTGGTTACCTATTAATTTAATATACTAAAACATGTTTGTAACCTAGAAATGGGTTGAGTTTTAAATAATTTAAAGCTAATTTCAACTTCTTTGATTGGCTATTTTCTGACAAGTCTCAAGAAAATCAATCAATGGGGCGAGTTTGATTTTATGGAGATGATAATTATTATTCCAATTATCACTGATTTTCTTCATCAGTAGTAAAGATGTCCAACTTGTTTTAATGGTAATGAAACGTGAACAAATTTATGATTTGTTTGCAATATTTATAGCATATTAGTTATTTGTGTAAATATAGTCGCATTAGAATTCTTCTGACACGTAAATGTTTTGTGTTTCAGGATCGAGTGTATGTGCAGCAAAACAACGTGGACAACGTGTACAACCTGGGCTTGATAATCTTCAGAGATCAAGTCGTCAGACATCCTGTGATTAGGGATCATCTTAAGACCACGCTGCTCGAAATGGTCGCCAAAGAAAGGAAAGGGGAAGTTGTCGACAGGTAGTGAAAAAAGAAAGGATGTTCTTATATTTAGTAGACGTAATTGATGTGTTCCAGTGGTGTTATTAAACAAACTTTAATGATTTTTTAATTTTCAAAAAAAAGACCTCCTGCATCAATTAGTGGAGCATGGCGTAGCTCGGCGTAAGAACGTCCGTCTGAACCTCGATGGGGACCTGTTGGATTGTGTGCTATCCTGACTGGATAAGTGCACATAAAAGATCCCTTGCTGTTGTTAAAAAACTAGTCTCAATTTGTTGCTCCTGTTATATGATTTAGGTAGAGTTTCATTAGAAAATAAATAATACTAACTTCAAATTCATATTTTAATTTATCATCCATTAGAGGCTTTTGCAGGAGATATCGTTGACATAATAATTTGTGATATCTCTGAACATAGTACGTCTTATAATTTTATACTTTTATCAACTATGCCTGCTTTTGATAATATTGAATTCTATAAATGGCTCTTGTCGTTGTTTTAGGGGCGCTGTTAAGAATGCTTGTCAGATGCTGATGGTCCTGGGCATTGACTCGCGTGGCGTGTACGAAGAGGACTTTGAAAGACCGTTCCTCGACAAGTCTGCAGAATTTTACAGGGTTTGTTAAACGTTTTTCTCTTCTTCAAGAATGATAGTTATTCTACCCGTATGTTTATCAAACATAACATGTTGGCCTCTGCTGTGCAGCAAGTAATTTAATTTAAAAGAGGTCTTGAGATCTGATTTGATTTCAAGTGTCTATCTCCTCATGAATGTATTTCCCACCAACAGACCTGGTTAATGTTTGAGTGGTGCGTAGCTCGGTGCAAACGAGTCCGCCTGAGGCTAGATGGGTCACATGGTTCATCCTCCTCAGGGGATCCGGGTTATTTTCTGTTAAACCTATGATCCATGATCAGTCTATCAAAGGTTATCTCTTCCTAAAGAGTTTACGCTATTTTTACATACCCTGCATCTTTTCCATGTTGGTAATATAATACAGTAACCTACGTTTACACCCAGAATTACAGATTATCTTCCCTTGTTTAGATTAATATCTATTCCCTACCAAAAACTCTGGACTGGCAACATTAATTTCTCTGGGAACAAATAATCTGTATTCTCACAAGTTATTGCCCACATCCTGACTGCTAACAAATATATAGTTATCCAGTTATCTCCCTTCGTATTTACCCAGCTATCCGACAATAGAAAGTTCGTGCCAGAGATGAAGATGCTGTATGGTATAAATGTTCGTTAAATTATCTGCGTTGTGTCTGGTATTACGTCATATTAATTTTTTGAAGTTATGTAGTAAGCTACTGTTTGTTTATTGTATTTCGTATCTATTTAATTTCAGTTGGAGAGCCAGAAATTCCTTGGTGAGAACAGTGCCTCTGTATATATAAAGAAAGTCGAGGCTCGAATCAATGAGGAAGCTGAACGGGCTAAGCATTACCTGGACAAAAGTACAGAAGAGCCCATTGTTAAGGTATGATATATTTGTTATTTGACCACCATTCTGTATTACCTGAATTGTTATTAAATTTAGTTCAATATTACCTCTTTCAAGCAGCCACCTGTGTATGGGTGCACCATTATAATTGTAGATAATCAAATTTAGTCAAATATTACTTGTTTTTACCAGCCACCTGTCCGATATTAAATTTATAATTTAAAAATTTTCTTCCACTGAAATGTATTCCTGGTTTAAACACTGGAAGCTGGGTATTTAATTAATATACAACTTTTTTCACAATTGTCATGTGTCGTTCTTCATAACTTTTACTTACAAGATGAATTTTAAGTTTAGATTTACGTCTTTTGTTCATAGTTGTTTTTGTAATTTTCAGGTGTTGGAAGATGAACTTATATGTAAACACATGAAGACTATTGTGGAGGTATGGTGTTTGATTTTCATGTTTCGATTTTTAGAATTTAATCTGTTTTATTTTTTCTTCAGGTCATATTCACTGTGTTACATAATTTGTAACTTGGTCAAATCTAATAGCCTTGGTTGAAATCCAGAAAATAATCAAATCTATTTTGTTTTAGCATTTATTTAATAAAGAAAGTATCAAAATAAATGCATCTATATAATATTAAAGATGCTAAGTTTCAATGTTTTTCTAAACATATATAGATCAAATCAAAAGTAAAGGAACATTTTTTGTGTGTTTATTTTATAGATGGAAAACTCTGGTGTTGTACACATGCTGGAAAACAACAAAACTGATGGTAGGATTTTGTTTACTTTATTAAAAATATTTAAAAACATTTATAAACGTTCCACACAGCGACATAGAATTATAATATTTATTGTTGCTTCTGCTGCAAAATGTAAGCACCTTACACAAATTCTGGGTTCACTCTGGACAAGAATATCTTGTAGCCAATTTTGACAAAAATTCCTGCATTTTTCAGGGAATTGTTTTAAAATAGGCTAATTTATACCGAATATTTTTAGCTGATTACCAAATTGTATAGCCAAAATTTAAAAAGATTGGCAATTGTCTATTTTGACTACAGGGTGAGCCCTGCTGTTTGAGCTACTGTAAATGTAAAATTTGTTTTATTTAACGATGCCATAGACAGGATAGCACACACCACGGAATTTGATAAACCAGTCGTGGATACTGTAAATGTAGAATGTTTTGCGAGCAACAAAGTACTGCAATACTTTCTCTACGCAGTAGTATGTTAATTTTTATTAATGCAGCTCTAGAAGTTGAAGTCGCAATACTTTCTACACAGTTTTGGCCATTGTTGACCACTTGCAATACTTTCATGACGCAATACGTAGTAGATTTACAGTATATTTCACGGTCTACTGGTTTTTTTTCTTTCAGATCTGGCCTGCATGTACAAGTTGTTCTACAGAGTGTTCTTAGGCTTGAAGACGATGTGTGAATGTATTAGCAAGTACCTCCGGGAACAGGGAAAGGCTCTCACTGCAGAGGATGTCGAAGAAGGCAAAAGTGCTATTTCATATATCCAGGTAGTTATCTACACTTGTATGTTAGTGATTCATTCATTCGCATTATACTTAGTGTTAGGTGCCTTTATCCAATGAAGGTTTAAACATCTGCGCAGTGAGTACTTTCCGTCCTCAAAGAACGGGACTCAATGCCGAGGTGTGTATGTTAGTTAGTTATAACTTATTTACGTGCTTATATCCAACTAAGGTTCAAGCACGTCTGTCAATGTCACACAGTCCAGCTACCTCGACTGCCTGTCCAGGATAGAAAGTAGTGTTAGTATGATAGAGCAAACCCACTACTACAAATTTATAAGTAGCAATGGATCTTATATATGCACTTTCCCACAGACAGGACTTTGTTGAACTAGTTGTGGACACTGGTCTGTATAAGTGGAATAGAAGTACACTTACCCATTGAGTACTCACTCTGGGTTGGAGTCTGTACTGGGATTAAACATCTCATATGCCACGAATGGGATTCGAACTCAGTACCTACCAGTCTGAAGAGCTATCCTATAAATGACACATGGTTATTAGAAGTCAACTGAATAATATTATAATTTATTTCTATACTTGCAGAGTCTATTGGATTTAAAAGATCGATTTGATCACTTTCTTCACGAATCGTTCAGTGATGACAAGCAGTTCAAACAGATGATATCTAGCGACTTCGAGTACTTCATTAACCTAAACACGAAATCACCCGAGTTTCTATCATTGTTTATTGACGACAAACTGAAGAAAGGTGTCAAGGGGGTAAGACTTGGTGTTTTAGTTACGCATTTCGTGTTTTTATTTATCGTTATTACTTTGACCAATTGCTATTCAACTAAATCATTGGACACCCTCCTTCACCAAGTTCAGTGCAGCACGTTTCCGTTCTGCTGCATCTCCAAACAATAGCAGTGTCCTTGGAAGTGTTATAACTATTTAGCTGCATTATTTGGTAATCTATTCTTATGATGTATACCAATCAATTTTACGTAATATAATGATATTTTTAAGTTTCTGTTGATGTTCAGAATCATATAATGAATGTATGTAATCATGTAGATAAACAAGTTTTCTCTTCTATTTATACACAAATGAATTTGTGTGTAACTCCTTTCACGCCATGATCGCGCTTTTCACGCCACAATGGTGAGACGTTCTGTTTAATAGTAGTTATGTTAGAAATGATATATTAAATCATCTTACAGAATATAGTAATATGAAAGGCTGATCTTATGTCATGTCGGCCAAATACATCGGAATTCAGAATACATTGGTCTATTATAGCCACACTAAAAATAACAAATTGAATCTGGATGCTGTTGAATTTGAGTTCCAACTCTGTTTGCATGAACAGTAGGTTTTGGCGGGAACAGGTCTGAAACAATGGTTTTGTGAAAGTTATAGAAATTACGAACTACTTCCGTTAGTAAAAGTATGAATTTTTCTGTAAAAGTAACAATGTTTCTGCTAGTAAAAGTATGAATGTTTTAGGTATAGGTAACAATGATTTCTGCTAGTAAAAGTATGAATGTTTTCGGTATAGGTAACAATGATTTCTGCTAATAAAAGTATGAGTGTTTTAGGTGTAGGTAACAATGTTCCACTAATAAAAGTATGAATGTTTTAGGTGTAGGTAACAATGTTCCACTAATAAAAGTATGAATGTTTTAGGTGTAGGTAACAATGTTCCTGCTAGTAAAAGTATGAATGTTTTCGGTATAGGTAACAATGATTCCGGTAGTAAGTTTATGAATGTTTTGCAGATGACGGAGCAGGAGATCGAGAACGTGCTGGATAAAAGCATGGTGCTGTTCCGCTATCTGCAGGAGAAGGACGTGTTTGAGCGCTACTACAAGCAGCATCTAGCCAGGAGACTTCTACTCAACAAGAGCGTGTCGGACGACTCTGAGAAAAACATGATCTCCAAGTTAAAGGTTAAAATATATATACTTATTATATTAGTGACCATGACAGACAATCGTTATGACATCAGCGCCAAAATGATCATACTTCTCGAGCGAGAGCAAGGGACATGTGATAATTTAGGCTCAAGTGTTGTAAACATCGTCTGTCATGGACATGAATGTAATATTCTGTTTATTACCATATGATTTTTCTGCTAAATAAGCATTTCAGTTAATATTTACAAACTAACGTTTCATTGCCGACAGGAAAGGCCTCTCGCCAGGTTTTATTTTTATGACAGCCAATCAAAAAGAGATGTACATGTACTCTTATGACAGCCAATCAAAAAGAGATGTACTCTTATGACAGCCAATCAAAAATATATGTACTGTTATGACAGCTAATCACAACAAGTGTTGTTTATGAACTTTGGTTAAGACCTTTAATAATAAAATTCCTGTTTCCTTTGTTTCAGACTGAATGTGGTTGTCAGTTCACATCCAAGTTGGAAGGAATGTTTAAAGATATGACAGTATCGAACACAATCAATGAAGAATTCAAGTCTTTCGTACCTCATGCACAGGTTAGCTTTTAGATCAGGTGACATTATGCACAATGTGGCACTGTTATTCAGTAAATTCATCAACAATTTTTAGCTATCCATGCGACATAGAACGTCCCATCTTTTTCTTAGTTTACTTTATTTTCTAATTTAACCACAGAATGTTCCGAAAAAGACCGTCAAGTTGTTACAACAATTGTAATGCACAGTGTAGTTAAACGAAGTTATATAAAGTATTTATAACAATGAATAAAATCATTGGACAAAGCTCTACTAAGCAAAGAAGAAATATAAGAGGATGTTGCATGCATACTATGCTCGGTTGTCAGTGGATCAGGCTGGTTGTTTTTTTTGTATGCTTGTGTGCAATACGTAGATGCAAAGATATTCCAGGATAAGTATTGCTACAAAAAAAAAATCCATCAAAAGTTGTGATCTTTAGATTTATTTTCTATTACAGCAGAAATTGAACATGAGTCTTGTTAGTGCATTACACTTTTGCATTGATATGCATCTCATTTGAAGTTGAGTTTGACTACTTTTACACTATTTGTGTCAGGTAAACCTCTCTGGTGTCGATCTCACGGTCCGGGTGCTAACAACAGGCTTCTGGCCAACACAGTCAGCCACTCCTCGGTGCAATATTCCTCAAGCTCCTAGGACAGCTTTTGAAGCTTTTAGGAGGTAATTATATTATTTTTTTCTTTCATGTTTTTATTTGCTATTAAAAAATACATTCAATAACGTCTGCTTTTCAATTAATGATCCATGGTCTTGATAACACGATGGACGAACATTTTTCTGGCTTGACAACCTTCGGACTATACCTAGAGATATATCCAAAACTGACATCCATACGAGGCCTGTAGCCAGGATTGTGAGGGGGTGTTGTTTAGGCTTATGGAGCCAGCGATGTTAATTACTGCCCGTGACTAGGCACCTACAGGATTCGTTCATGGCGCTTACAATTTCAAAATTCAGCAATAATAATCTTATAATTTTGTGCAAAATCCATGAGTAAAACATTGATAGATTGTGCGTTATACACTGTAAAGGCACACATAACTGAATTATAGGCGCTTACAAAGCCACTACAGTAAATCAAAGCGCTTACAATCCCCTTAAAATAAATCAAAGCGCTTAGTTAAACAGGTAAGGAGTAGGCGCCCCTACGCTTTATGGCTCTGGGGAAACCTCTGACCTAACCATGCCTAGGCACCTAACCATGCCTAGACACCTAACCATGTCTAGGCGACTGTTTGGTTGAGGCCAGCCAGCGATGTTAATTACTGCCCGTGCCTAGACACCTAACCATGCCTAGGCACCTAGCCATGCCTAGGCGACTGTTCGGTTGAGGCCGCTACTGTAATTCCCGATCATGCTGCCTCTCTACCTGCCTTCAGTAAGGTTAAAGGCAGGCACACACAGCAATGAAGCGATGGCTCGCGTGCGGGCATGCGTGCGGGCAGCAGCTGTACGTGGTGTGCTATATCACATGACAACACCCGATACTGGTTGTCGCCATCTCACGGTGGGTGTCAGGATGGAAGGAACGTCGATGGCGTCTTCAGGTTGTCTATTTCACTGATCTGCTTGTCGAGAAATAATATTCTGAAATAAAAAACAGACAAGTTTGTTTAACGACACCAGTGGAACAAAAAAGTAAAGTAAAGTTTGGTTTATTTAACGATGCCACTAGAAATCACCGGTTATTGGACGTCAAGACGCATGGTTATATTGACACATGGTCGTAGAGGAAACCCGCTCTGTGTCCCCATCCCATAGTCAGAATAGCACGCAACACGGAATTTGATAAACCAGTCGTGGATCACTGGCGGGAACGTAAAATAGCCCATAAAAATGTTTTCGCTGTGGAGGATCGATCTCTCGACCCATCCCGCCACAGGCGGACATTCTACCTCTGAACTACATCCCGCTCCTATATTGCTTTGAATGCATGGACTTAATACTTTCGAATCCTGTGATTGGTCAAAAATATATTTTATATTTTGCTTGAGCTTTGTTGTTTTCTAACAAGTATTGTGCTTTGTTTTGCTTTGTTATTCAGTATTGTGTTTCCACAGTTAATTCAGTTAATTGTGAATGTAATGGCAAGTTGGGTAGCTTGATTTTAACATTCACTCACGCTTATCGCTTTCACCAAATTAAAACACAGCATGTACAGTATATATACAGTGTGCTTGAAATTACATCTAATGATGGATATTTAAGTTTGTGAACTCTGTATCATTTTATATTATTTTATCAATATTTATATCCGTAAATGTAATTTGTCTTTTTTTCCATTGATGTATGTAATAACATTTTATTTGTTTAGCCAATTGAAATAATGTCATCAAAGGTAATGGTGTGTACTATCCTGTGGGAAATGCACATACAATATCTTTCTATTATTTGGTAAGAGTAGTTTAAATGTGGCAGCAGCAGGTTTCCTCTGTTACCAAATGTTGATATAACCGCTGATTAATAATCAATGTGTTCCAGAGGTGTCATTAAAGAAACAAACTATGATATACATGTACATGAGCCTGTAGTAATTATTGTACATGTATTTTGTAATCTCTAATGTAATTGTGTATTTTCCTTAGACTTTGTTTTATTGTTGCTACAAGAAGTTTATCTTTTTATCATGTAATGTTTTAAATTTGTCAATTTTAATCATTTAAAGCTTTTTTAAAATATTTGTTTTGGAAATATATTTTTAAAAATGATTATAAAGTCAATGTGTTTACTATGTTATAGTTGCTGTCTTTATTACATTATAGTATATGTTTTAGATGCAATATGATCACATTGATATAAAAGAGTAAAAAGTAACCAGTCAAGCCAGTGCTATCAGAGGGTTATGAGAGACATTTACTTTGATAGTGAGATTAAAACTAATACATTTGCATACAGAGAGATTAAATATAAGATTATTGGTATTTATTTTGCAGTACAAGCAGCGACGGCTTACTGTTGCATGTGAGAGATGGCTAGAACTAAACCTCATCCCTCAGGTAATCACAGTCACACACATACATACTGGTACTTCACACATTACAGTGTGAGAGATGGCTAGAACTAAACCTCATCCCTCAGGTAATCGCATTCACACACATACATACTGGTACTTCACACATTACAGTGTGAGAGATGGCTAGAACTAAACCTCATCCCTCGGGTAATTACAGTCACACACACAATGTCTGAACATAACTATTTGTCTACATCTAGTATAATCTAGTCTAGTCTAGTCTGTCTATATACATTGTACATCACAAACCACAGGGCGTATATATCCTCTGTTAATGCAGACTGTTACAGTTACAGTAGATGTATTGCAAAACATCCAATGTTAATCTTCACATCATCAGGATACCAGTTGTCTAACGTGACACATGCTCTATGAATATTGGGTATGTGGGGAGGGGACGAGGTACATCTGTTCAGTGGTATATTTGGGACTGTCTTAGTTATGTGGCACCAATAAAGTACTTTTATTTTTGCCAATCCATGTTATCCAGTTACGTATTCAAATTATCTACACCCATGTAGTGAACATCCATTAAAATTTAATAATTGGGGAAATATAACCCAAAAGCAAACTACAAAATGTAAACTTTAACTTTAGCATCATGTTTTGAGGTTTGCTTTATTTATGATTTCAGCTTTCCATAACAATACAGCTTCGAGAAATGCCAGGAGACCTCATGCAGAAAATAACCAAGTCCAACAGGTATTCATTATATTGATTTGCATAAGGAATTTAGAGGTGTATCATTATTAGAATAAACATGCTATTAAATAATGTTTTGTGTTTAAAATCCACTACATGTATATACAATATTTAAACCAATTAATTACTTATTCGCACTAAGCTATTTGTCAACAACTCATATATGTCCCTGATTTAAAATGGAGAAAACTAGATGGTTGTACAAATTCAAATTGTCGTTTCTACAATGGAACTGACTACTTCCTGAGTTTGACAAAACTTATTATCAGAGTTTACAGTTGACCAGTATGTGGTTGCTTCAACGTTATTAAATTATCTCATATATATTATATGTAATTGTAATATATATACATCTATATGTAATTGTAATATATATATATATGTAATTGTAATATATATATGTAATTGTAATATATATATATATATATATATAATTGTACAGTATTTACCAAATTCAGGTTGTTTGTGTACAACGAGTACAGTGTTTACAAGATGTTGGCAGTTTGGATGTTTCTTCAGCTCAATCCAGACATACAGCTGATGCCTTCCCACAGTTCCCTGCTTACATTCTTCAACAGGTATTTCTTCTCAATATGTATCTCATTGTTTTTACATGTATCTGTCATATAACGTTTTTACATCAAATATGCAGACCTCGAAACTGAGTCAATGCATCACAAAAAGTATCACCAAATTATTTTGTGAAAACATTTTATAGCCATTTATAAAGAGTTAATTTTAAAAAACATTTCTGTTGCAATTCTACTCAGATCTCAATGGCCCATTTCTTGATTATCGACTGCAGTGTACTGAATGTAGGCATTCAATATAATTTGGTTTGTTTTAGTATGATCTTTAAAATTGTCATCGGAGGTCTCGGTCAATATCAGTTTTTTGGGATGACATGATATTGCCTTAAAAAATGGTCACTAATTGATAAATATTGTTATTTCAGTCTTTCCAAGTCTTTATCATTTCTGGAAAAAGCTGAAGGACAAATATTCCAGCCGCTATTTGATGGAGTCCGGTTTCATGGTATTCTGGACAGTAAGTGTTCTGCTTTATGACATTATGCTTTCACTGCTGTCACTGTCTGCTGGTTGCCATGCAAACCGCACAGAAGGGTGACTTATAGGGTGCAATATACCAAATAAAATCCCATAGCCCACCATATTAACATAATATGTGTGCTTAAAACTGCTACAAATAACGTATCAATTAATATGTGCACCATAAATATAACTACTACAACACCTCACACAT
>JAULBR010081694.1:0-13830 GCA_032355825.1 Melanodrymia aurantiaca
ATGTGATGTGATAGTACACGATGCGTACCAGTCAAATTGTTTGTGTCGGTAGCAGAACGCCCGCGCTATTGAACGAACGGCAGGTATCTTTAAGTGCACTCAATGGTTCTTATACTAATCTTGAGTCTGTGGATCAAATACTGTACTCATGATGGAAAATTAGTTATTAGTTTATTTATAATTATTATATATGTGTACAATAAATTAAAACTACCACGGTATATATATTATTGATAATTGACAAAATGACAATGTTAATATAAAGTTGTCAATTTTATTCATACCTATGTATGAAGGAAAAAATACATGTCGTGGTTTGGACAAAATAACGAAAACCCAGCTGCCAGCCTTGCATTCAATAGCGTGGCCATTCTGCTTCTGAGACAAAATGTTTTGACACCAGTATTTGCATCTACCATGTACATTGAATGAATGTGATGTGATAGTACACGATCGTTACCAGTCACATAGTTCCAGAGCGCTCGAGTTATTGAACGCAAGGCAGGTCTAAAATAATGAAATAAAAATGTAACTCTATTCATACCTAACTAACTCGTATGCATAGACATGTACATTATCCAATCAATATTACCGAGGTAAATGAAGCATTTGTGAACTGAACTGGGCAGCGACAAAAGCCAATGTGGTTATCAGGTGTATATAAGACTGTGTTCAGGTAACCATGATAAAATTGATCCCGGTTTGGAACACAAATAAAACTGTTTTTTGTTGCTATGAGCACATTGATATTCCTTTCAAAACAATGCACTGCAGTGTAAGTATGGAACAGACGGAAGACGTACACAAAGGACTTAAGATGGAAACCTAGTACTAACTCTTAAGATAATTGTTCACTTGCTGAGTTGAGATTTCCTCAATAACTTTCATGAGAGGCAAGTTCTTAAGATAACTGTTTTAGAACAACTTGAAAAGAAAAAGAAATTATGTTTACTCTGAATAAAAAAATAACTATTATAAAATCCAGAATTAGGATAAAGATAAAGTCTGTTTGTTTAATGACATCACTGGAAAATATTGATTATTACTCAACATTAGGTCATAGAGGAAACCACTGTTGCCACATAGGTAACTCTTCTTCAAATAACACCAAGGAATTTTTTATGTGCACTTTCGCAAATCTCTAGGACACACCATTGTGGATCGACAGTTCGAATCTCAGGCGGACCAAGTGGATTTTTCTTTAATTATTACTTTATAATACTATAATGAGAATTAAACTGTGTTTGGGTCTATATAAATGTATTTTCAGTTTACATATTAAATAATAGCAAAAATATATAAATTATTTTTATTTAAATGTTTGTTGCCATTCCACTCGTAACTCCTGATAATCAACTGAAGTCTTCTGAATGGTGCCATTCAATATGATTTGGTTGATTTAATAAAAAAATAAATTAATAGTGCCATAGCAAAATTGTCCGAATTTCGAGGAATTATTTTGTTTATGTTGATATAATATTATATACATGTGTATTCCTATCAATCGATGTGTATGAGATGAAAAGAACATTCTAGTCCCAAATTTTAACATTTAAATCTATTCTTTTGCTTTCACAATAAATTACCGTGTTACCATTTTACCATGTTATGCAATTTCATTTTATACCATTAATAATTGTAATATTCCATGCTATATGCAGTCTACAAACATTTATGTCAACAGTGAGACTGCGTGCTTGTTATAAACAATGGAAAGTCCAATCAACATAACAAAAATACAGACAAGGAACAGACATTGTTCTACTGACAATCTCACCTGGGTGCTTCGAACATTTCAACAAAAACATTTGGAGGACGCAATAAACACACATCACTACAAGCATTACTACTCAAAACTCATCGCAAAACACACCCCAAGATCATAAGTTAAACAACTGTCATTTTACTCAAAATTATAATATCGTGATCATAATCCAAAATCTTTTACATACATGTATATAGGGAGCTACATGTGATAATTACACAAAATATTTAGTAACATTACATATTATTGGCCCATATCCATAATTTCACAAGTTATGCAAGTAAAAGATAACGTTTGTTTGTTTAACGACACATCTAGAACACATAGATTATTAATCAGCGGTTATTGGATGTCAAACACTTGGTCACAGAGGAAACCTGCTGTTGCCACATAGCTACTCTTCTTCAAATAACAACCAGGGATCTTTTATGTACACCTTTTCCCACAGACAGGATTGCACACACCACAGCCTTTGATAGACAGGTGGATCACTGGTTGGAATGGGATATAACCCAACGGGTCCCTTGAGGAGGATCAATCCTTTGACCCATTGAGCCCCAGGCGAACACTTTACCGCTGGTCTATACCCTGCTCCTAGTGTGCAGGCGTGCATGATATGTGGGAAGTAGGTGGAGGGTGGCAGGTGTCATATTATTGTTTCCATAGCCTACAGAGTGGCACAAGCTTTCAACATACATATATATGGTAATGTCTTAATAACAATATGGAGACTTGTTTAATAAAACAACAAAATATTACCTGGAAAAAAAGTTGATTTAAAATGGAAAATATGTGAAAAGGTAGTTTTATAATGTCTTTGCCATACTAAATATAATTTTAGATGAAGCTTAGATGATGTTTTATTTGTAATTTAAAGAAAACTGAAGAGGGAAATATCATTAATATATTTTGTTACAGGTATCCAAGTCATTGCCTAATTATGATAAATACTAACGTAGATATCCAGATACACATATATACAGTCAGTACCCACATGCACACATTGGTATCCATTACTCCACACATAGCACTATATCCAATCCTGAGCCTTCACCCACACTAGATGTTACAGACCACTGTATTAATTATAGATATTCCGATGCGCACACATACATACATATCACTTGGGGATGGGTATTTATTTTTATCACAAATATCGTGATAACTCTATATTACAATACATATTATAATATTATATATTTATAACAAAGTCAACAGTATTTTGAGGATGTTGTCAAACAAAATACTGGTATAGAAAATACTAAATACGAGATGCATTTTAATAATTAAATGTTTGACCGATATGGAGATTGCCCTGGACTTGTTATTTTCTTAGGACAAGGTTATGGACCATTTACACATGAATTTAGCTGAAACAACATTAAGACGTAAAATTTGAACTCTCAACAACCTACTTTTAGTTACATGTATTAAGTAATTTAACTAGTACCGTATATGACCTCGGCAACTTATATTAGTCCATACAAATTTTTTTTTTATCACTACTAGTAATTCAAGCTTTTCCAACTGATTTAACTCCAAAAAAATCTAATAATTAAGGAATGCAGACACTGGTAAGACGAATTCACACTCACATTCCTATCATAAAAATACTTTTACTTACAATGGAAACTCCTTGGTTTGGCTTCTGACTTGCTCTGTTGGCAGTAGGCGCAGTAGGCCCACTAGACCCACTGGACCCACTAGCTCCATTGCTGGCTTGCCCAGTACCCACAGTCGGTTTTTTGTTTACATTTGAGTTTTTATCCCCAGTGCTTGAAGCTTTTTTGCTGTTACTTCTCTCAGCTGGTTTCGATGCAGTTTTAGCTGGACTTTTGTCTCGAAAGTCTTGAGTAGAGTGGTCATGTGCAGGCCGAACCTGAACCTCTTGGAAATTGTTACCTCGCCGTGGTGTCACGGGAGCAGGCTTGGCTGAGGCAGCGCTGGTTTGCCCAGAGTTTCCATCATCAGATGCGGAGGCACCATTTCCCATCATTCAGGAGCTATTGCGTCTGCAACATAAACATAATTATAATTCATGTAAAGTAAAGTTTGTTTTATTTAACGACGCCACTAGAAACACATCGATTATAAATCAGCGATTATTGGACGTCCAAACGCATGGTTTTATTGACACATGATCACAGAGGAAACCTGCTGCTGCCACATATGCTACACTTCTTTGAATAACAGCAAGGGATCTTTTATCTGATAGACCAGTCGTGGATCACTGGTTGGAATGGGAAATATTAATAACCCAATGGGTCCACTGAGGAGGATCGAACCGCCGTTCCATCCCGAGGCAACATGTAAACCAAATTGTGAATTTGATATCTGATACATGTACATGCAGTTTGGGGGTGGTGGCTGGGTGTCGTCCATGTGTAAATGCTTTTCTATTTTTACCCTTGCTCTTACTCTCAGCTGTTATCTAGAGGCTTATATAAATATTTGTGTTCGCATTAGTCAACCGGTTTTCTTGGTGCAGTGGTTAACACTACGGACTTCAGGCTGGTAGGTACTGGGTTCGAATCCCATTCGTTGCCCATGGGATTTTTAATCTCAGTATCGACTCCAAACCCAGAGTGAGTGCTCCGCAAGGATCAATGGGTAGGTGTAATACCACTTATACCGACCAATGTCCACAACTGGTCTAACAAAGGCTGTGGTATGTGCTAACCTGTCTGTGGTAAGTGCATATGAAAGATCCCTTGCTATTTATCAATTTGGAGTAGCGGGTTTCATCTCTCATACTAACACCAGCTTCTGTAGTGGGCAGACCGTCGAGGCAGCTGGACTGTGTGACCACGACAGACGCGCTTGAAACTTAATTGGATATAAGCACGTAAATAGTTTATAATTAACTAACTAACTAACTAAATTAGTCATATCTGTCATGGACAGGCAGTCGAGGCAGCTGGACTGTGTGCCCATGACAGACATGGTTAAACCTTAATTGGATATTATAAGCATGTAAATACGTTATAAGGCAGCTTGACTGTGTGACCATAACAGATGTGCTTAAACCTTAATTGGATATAAGAATGTAAATAAGTTATAACCAACTAACTAATATTTATAACTAACTTAGTGTCTTAAAATAAACCTATCATGATGAATTGCTGAAGGTAAAAACCAGACAAAATGTCAAATATAATAATGTATAATACATAAGATACCATAATTATTTAAGCATTTAAAATTAATATTAATACAATTTTAATAATAATAGCATGTTTAGCAAGTAAGAACATTTAACAATATAACTACCGGTACTTAGGCCTACACATGTTTATTGCCACCATACTTTATTGTACAAACTTGTCCATGGGTTGCTAGCCTACATACAAATCAATAAAAAAAACAATTAGCAGTGACTTTTCTTTAAATCTATGTGGTGCCTTGCCAGGCCTTTCCATAACGAAAACAAAATAGTGTCCCATTGAATTTACAAGTACAATAATTATATTCCGTTTACAGTCCACATCCTAGACAGAATCATTTTAAATGAGGATAATAAATTAAAAAGATAATAAAATACACTAGGTAGATAATATACCGGAGAATAAGATAACTACATACCGACAGACGGTGAAGGTATTCTGCCGTGCCGACAAGTCGACGATTGTCACTTCGGTGTCGGTCTCTTTCAAGTCTTTGATGACAATGTTTTGCGGTCAATACTATGACGTAGGGATCGTCATAAAAAGGTATCATCGATCTGCCGTGCTGTCTTCGTTTCCACCACAGGGAAACCACAACACATGTTCTATCACTTTAAATCGAATCTGCAACACGTCAAAATATTAGGCCTAATCTTCTCTGATCTTCCTCATTGCACATTGCTTGGTGCGATGTAAACATCAGTTAATATAAAATTAGGAGTCGAAACGAAAAAAAGAATTATATTTTTTAGATAAAGTTTAATTGTGTAGGCCCATATCAATTACACCAATTAGCTATAAAAAAAAATTTAAAGTACAGTTTTAAAAAAGTGGATATCGCTGGGAAAAAAACCACATCAAATCTTCTAAAATAAACATAATTATATAAATCTGAATTCAAGGCTCGTGCAAACAGTGGCGGGCCCAATTGTTAAACTAAAAATTGGTTGGTAAATGGAGCCTACCTGTGGAACAGAGAGCTAAACATTTAATCATATAGTGCTTATAAATACGTACGCCTAGACGATTTGCCACACTATATATTTACCCATTATATATAATATAGTGGCATATAATAATTACTATATCACATCTGCCTTGCGTTCAATAGCGCGAGCGTTCTGCTACCGACACAAAAGTTTTGACACAGATTTTTGCATCTAATATAAATGAATGTGATTTGATAGTACATGATCGGTACCAGTCAAGACAGGATATCCCAATCCATGGATATTCCCTCAAAGAGTTATTTGCGAAATTGATGCCAAAATTTAAGTACCGGTACATAGTTATATTGCAAATTGAAGGGGAGGCAGAATATAAATATGATCCACTAACTTTCACGAACACTTAATAATATTATTGTCATTATTAAAAAAATAATGTAGTTATAATATAGCAATCGATTGTTACAGGTGCACACGCATACATGTAGGCTACATGTTCCTCTTTTAATCGAACCAATCGGTCGATAAATTCATTTTATAGAACTAATATTAGGCCTAGCTATTATTATTCTTAACGGAGTTGCCTGTACATGTCACAGGCTTTCTATTCATGTGTGTACACAAAACTAGGATACAAGTATAAAGTAAAGTTTATTATATTTAACGACGCCACTAGAAACACATCGATTGACACATGGTCACATAGGAAACCCGCTGTCGCCACATAGGCTACTCTTTTACGAATTACAGCAAGGGGTCTTTTATGTGCACTGTCTATATTCATTCCATTCGAGCCTTCAATATTTAAAATAATTTATTCCTTCAAAAATATAGATTGTAGTCCGAGAAAACTCTTACTTTATTATTAGCTTTCTCAGTGGTCAATTATTATAGCTAGGTGACCAGACTGTGTTTATATAATGTAGGCCTACTAGTATAATTATATGCAAAAATCACATGCAGACATGGAAATAAAGCTCATTGTATCGTATCGTATCGTATCGTATCGTATCGTATCGTATCGTATCGTATCGTATCGTATCGTATCGTATCGTATCGTATTGTATCGTATTGTATTGTATTGTATTGGCGGGGACAGGCGTCTCATTTCGTGTTTTATATGTTTAATTCTAACTCAAGAAAAGTAAGGTTTGTTTAACTATACAGCTGGAGTACATTGATTAATTATCATCGACTATTAGATATCCAGACACAGGGTTATTTAGATACATGGTTTAAGAAACAACCCACTGCCATCACCTAGTCTACGCTTACATACTAGTATTCGCAGCAAGCGATCATCTGTATGAACTTTCCCACAGACAGGATAGCACATACCACGACCGTCGATGGCTGGATGACTGGTTGAAAGGGGGAACACGCAATGAGTCAGTCTAGTGAGGAGTATCGATCCTTCCACCTCACGTACTTTAGGCGGACGCTCTAGCGTAAAGCTATATCCGCTCTTCCAACCCAATACAGATATTTGATTTGTATTATGGTTTCCAGTGAAGCGTTATTTACAGTTTATGTAAGACGAAAAGCTGTTATTGTTCCGCCCACTCTGCATTGGCCGTGATTAACCTGGAGCCGGCGATCACCAAAGTGGCGGCAGCATATTGAACCGCCCAGGGGAAACATCTATTCAGGTTAAGTATCCTTAGACTATTAATCAAAATAAATTCCACTTCGCCCACCTAGCAAGTGTTTAGCCTAACGGTGTTCAATAACGCTGTTTTCATGGTAACAATATTCAAAGGTGTGTGATATTATTCGATAACTCGGTCAGACATTCTCTACTGGGAAGAGAAACAGTGTCAGTAAGGTAACAATATTTAAAGATGTGTTATATAATGGCCCAACTCGGTCAGACTTGGCCTACCGTGCACAGAAACAGTGTCAGTATGGTAACAATATCAATATGTGTTATATAATGGCACAACTTGGTCAGTCTTCAGGAAGGTTCAGAACGTCTCCTAGAAATGCGAAGTCAGCTAAACTGCAACCATTGAATCCCATATCCGTTTCCAAGCTAACCAGTGCGCATGAACCGGAAGCAAAATGATCTTGCACAAACGCTTCAAGTTCTGACTTTTCAAATCGTAGTTGTCTTACTTCATCCTCTAGTTCTTTATTCTTCTGCTGTTGTCGTTGAAATTCCTGAAACAACCCGACAGGGTACAATATATTAATAAACCCCTACCTATATCTCTTCTCACTATACACGTCTATACTCTCCACCAAAGTGTATAAATGTTTTATATCAATCTATATTTACAAGCACACAAACACATTTTCGAATGCAGGCAGTACATGATTTTGCTAACAATAGAAACCAGCCTTTTAATATGTTGATAAGTGTAGTAATATATCTGCACTGTTGAGGAAATGGCACGAATAAATAGAGTAGCTTTCCGCGTATTGAGACAGTGATGAGGATGGAGATACATACCACAAACAAGTAGTTCTGGCAGATCTTCTTCTTCTGTCGGCATTTCTGGGCGGCAACTCGGTTTTGTTCTCGTCGGCGCACTTTTTTCTCTATCTCGTCTGGTCGAAGCTGAAAGAGAATTAATGTTGGAAAGAATGCTGCGGACAAAGATGAGTATCCATTCCTGTGAAATATGGCGTACAACGTTCTATTCATTAACACATTGGAAATATGTCAAACTCTTCAAATGTCGTCACAACTCTTTTATAATGTAAATGTAATACAATGTATATATTTGTGAAGTACAAAGTAGTGCAGTTGCTAGCGCATCGGGCTTAAGGCTGATGGATACTGGGTTCGAATCACGTTAGTGACAAAATAAAATTATGGGGTTTTAAATGTCAGTACCGGCTACAAACCAGAGAGAGAGAGAGAGAGAGAGAGAAAGAGAGAGAGAAAGAGAGAGAAAGATATGGGAAGGTTTAATTAATGTTCAGGTTAACGCTCATAGGGTGGCATGGCTCAATCGGCTACACAGAACAAGAACAAATTCTGATGCAAATATCCTTACTTTATATAACTTTGGTTCAATTTTGAAGTCGATATCAATTTCCTTTTGGCCTTTAGCGTGACGTTTTGTTAGAATCTGTAGTCGCAACTCTTCTTTCAGCAGGGGAGTCAGGTTGTTCGTCTTCACAGCCATGGCCGCCGCCTTCTGCAAGCGGAGGTCACTCTCTAACTGACTTCCGGTGTCCAAGCCACACTTCATGGCTCCGATGTTCATCTTAATCAATCTACGTGTAGAACGTAACGTTAGCCTCAACATGCGATAACTGTCAATAATATACAATGTAAATATACATTAAACTTATTCAAACTATGACGGTACTTACGACGGTACTTACGACGGTACTTACGACGGTACTTACGACGGTACTTACGACGGTACTTACGACGGGTACAACCGATGGGGCAGGTTAAGCTCAACTTTCTCGAACACCTGAAAACACTGAACACCCAGACTTAGGTTAATCCATGCTCTAGGACAGTGCAGTAACAGACGAATCCGATACATTGGTCATCCACGTACTAACACACTAAATTCATTTATATACACTGGAGGATCCAAGTACTAACACACTCAACTCCTATGCATAGGTGGATCCAATTTCTAACACACTAAAGTCATATACATAGTGGATCCACATACTAACACATTGAAGTCATATACATAGGTGGATCACTGTACTAACACACTGAAGTCATATACACGTACATTAGTGGATAACTGTACTAACATTTAGAGGATCCGTGACGTTAGATTCCTGCCCATGTTATAATTATTATTTGTTATGTCCGTCATTTATAAACTGTTGTTCAGCGCACATTTGCAACAACATTCGTGCAGTGGATAGGAACAAAGGACAGAGAAGGGATTGAAGAGGCTATGTCATTAGTATTAATCAGGTGTAGGGGATATTATACTAGTATACATTTCCACTGTTACACTTTTAGTCATTGCTAATCTGTAAAGAAAACAACGTGGACTCGAGTCTATACACTAGATAGCGTTTTGGCAGGTCAACAAGAAAATTACCGTTCACCGTACAAAGTACATGGGGTGATGCCAGTGTTTAGAAAGAGGAACAATCGCAGTTCGTACATCACTGCCAATGAGACGGCACACAAACCAGACCACGCTGGCAAGCAGTTTACAAAGAAAACGTCTAACAAAGTCCGACAAACAATCGATATAAACTTGATGCACACGATCCCATTATAACAATTTGACGCTTGCCTTTACATCCGTCAAACTGTGGCAGTTGCACGCCGTCAGAACGCCAGGGTAACCGTTCTGAAGACTTGCACTTGGAAACACTATACCAGTCGCTCTGTTATCAAACAAGAGAATCTCTATTTAAAACATGTTTGTATTTATTAGGCTTGGCACATTATATTGATAATGGGTGATTCAAGAGCAGTCATAATTACATGTATTATTATTGTTCAAATTTCGTTTGGTGCGAGAAACAAAAACTGATACTTAGTTGATAAATACTTTATATACACGTACATGTTTATATCATTCGTAAACACGATGAGCGATTGTTCCATTGTTGATATCAGATGATAAAGATCTTAATTCTTAAGTGATCAAATACTCGAGTTCATTTTTCAATAACAGTAAAATAAGCTACCGGAAAGCATGGTAAGATTTAATAACATTTGAATGGCAGGTACTTTTCGATACAAGATACCAGGACATGGCAGTCTCAAATTGTATACGTCTATAGGTATGTGAGACACAAACCCACTCAAGTACAGCGATAAAGACATCAGTGAAAGCCCAACTTACATGACAACACTTGTCCGACGATTACGAAGCTGATAAACACACGTGTACGGACAAAAGACACGTGCTTGACACACTCCTGCTGCACGCGAGCACACTACACACACGCTGCATGTCTATTCACTGCATTACCTCTATTAAACCAGCCGCACAGAACGGAGGATTTTCATATATACATGTATGTTATACAAGACGTATAATACGTGTTCAATTATTCACTGTATGACCCGGATGGCGCCCCATGCACCGTTAACGTTGGCTGACACGCAGTCCGTGTGATATTACACAGTATAGTATACGCCAGTTTGTTATCAAACACATTACGAGTTGGGAAACTGGGCTAGTTTTGTTGTGAATTCAATGTTTGAATGACGCAAGTTTTATAATTATGCCTCGCTGACGGGTATTTCCACTATAACTCGCTTCTGACCTCTCTGTAATTGCAGTCAAATTATGGTCAGGTATTGCAAGTCATGTCAATAAGCATTGTTATACAATGCGCTTCTCGCTAAACGTGTATCTATAATTAACAATACTTATAGGTTAGGATTTCACTTTGTGTCAGATTGTCGCAAAGGTCGAAGGTCAATCCAGGTAATGTGTATTAGTAATTACGCAGTTTTCCTATTTACCAAAAACGTTAGTCCCAAAAGAACGGGAATCTTACAGACCTAATAACAATTATTGCAACTATTTTCACATCAATTCTAAACAAAAGAATATCACCTTTTCTTAAATAAACTGATCAACTTCAAGAAAATGAAGCTGATATTAGAACAAACTATCGTTAAATGACCACACCTTCTCCCTATACATGTACATTGTATATATATATATGCATTGTGTGGAATGTATTTATACAGGCATGAAGACAAAACGTTAAATAATAATTATAATAGACATTTTCTTATAATTGTTACAAATGTGTACAAAGCCATCAGATCAGAAGAGAGCCTATAGTAAGTTAGTAAACTTGTGCTCAACCCTTTTGTTATTTCACACAATAAAATATGTTTTCAATCAAAATCAGGTGTTAATCACAATGACAAATGTTCATCTTATCTTGTGTTAAAATGGATGAAAATCTCTCCCATTTTATTCGCCAAATAATATTTGAACGATCTAGAAAATTTACTAAACTAGAATAATGATTAATGTAACGATATCAAATTGCAATATGAAAACTGTTGCACTGGCCTATACCTATATTAATTACACTGTGTGCTGCTGTATGCTTAGGTAAGTTTTGTGTGTGTGTGCCCGCGCGTGTCTTTATCCAAAACTGTCAATAAAGAAACTATGGATTTGTTTCAATGTTTTTAACAATGAGCTCAATGATATAATTATTTGCAAAGTTGGTAAACCACAATATTGTAATCGCCTATTTGCTATAATACATATATATTTATTTGATATGATGTATTTTTTATGCACAACGTATTATTAAATAAATTATTTGTGAATCACGTGTTATGCATGTATTACCGTCTACGTGTTAATGTAGTTCTGTTCTATTCTGTCGACTGTTTGAGTTCCGTGAAGGAAAACCAGACTTCCAAAGTCAATAAGCTGACAACCAGCTGTGCCCAAGGATCAAATATACACCAAACACTGGTGACATGACAGAGGGGATGTGTAACGAAAAGGGCACGTGTAACGGAATTATACGAAGTAACATTCGATATTTATTCGGCTAATTCCGTGAAAATAATCCGTATGAATTCAATATACTGAGTATTCCGAAGTTTGGTACAAATCTACCATAAGTAAACCATATTATAATTATATGTGTGTGTCCCTGGATGTGAATACTGGGCATGTTGTATATTTTAAATCAAATTCCTCTATATACGTGGAATTTAATTTGTCAATTTAACATGAGCAGCTGCACCCAAAATATAAGAGTAAAATATAAAGTTTGTTTGTTTAACGACACCATTGGAAGACATTTATTATTAATCAGCGGTTATTGGATGTCAGACACACGGTTACATTTACACTTGGCTACAGAGTCAATCCGCTGCCGCCACATAGGCTACTCTTATTCGAAGAAAAGCAAGGGATCTTTCATGTGCACTTTCCCACAGGCAGGATAGCACATACCAAGGCCTTTGATGGACCAGTCGTGAATCACTGGCTGTAGAAGAGTTGTTGTCTTTTCATATTATGTGTTGGTCATACTTCAACACGAGGCGTACAGTAGTAGTAGTAGTAGTAGTAGTAGTAGTAGTAGTAGTAGTAGCAGTAGTAGTAGTAGTAGTAGTAGTTGTAGTAGAAGTAGTAGTAGTAGTAGTAGTAGTAGTAGTAGTAGTAGTAGTAGTAGTAGAAGTAGTAGTAGTAGTAGTAGTAGTAGTAGTTGTAGTAGTAGTAGTAGTAGTAGTTGTAGTAGTAGTAGTAGTTGTAGTAGTAGTAGTAGTAGTGGTAGTAGTAGTGTTGTTATTTTCTGTCAACGTCAAGAGTGTTGTTATTTCCAGTCGACGTCAAGGGTGTTGTTATTTCCAGTCGACGTCAAGGGTGTTGTTATTTTCTGTCAACGTCAAGATGGTTGTTATTTAGCGATATATTAAAACGTAAATTCGGTGTTTACGAATTATTAGTATTTTATATATATAGTTTGCAGCCTCTCGCCTCCGGTAAACTATAACATCTCCTTCCCGCCATCATTTTAATGTCAAGATACTCTGCTCGTAGATCATTAACCTTCTCTGTATCACAGATCTTAGACTGTCGTCTGCTAACTAATTATTGATGACTCATGATAAACAACTATTCAATTTCACGACAATGTTTATCAACAATAAATTCGATATTTTTTTAGGTCACAATATTTTGTATGGATCCAATCAACTGAGATGTTACTAATGAGGTTGGGTGTAGATGATGTATCTGTGTGCAGGGCAGAGTTGAAGTGATAGTTATACGATAAAGTCGAGATGACATAACGGGGGAAAAAAAGAAGAATTTCATCATTTTGTTTTTAACATCATGTATAAAACGCAGACATAATTATTTCTTATTTGCTCTTTGTTGGTTTGATGTATTCAATGTTAAGATGACATGTTAGTCTCATAGTTGTAAGTGGTATATTTTGCTTGTATGTACATGTATGTATGTATGTATGTATGTATGTATGTATGTATGTATGTATGTATGTATGTATGTATGTATGT
>JAULBR010081781.1:0-13829 GCA_032355825.1 Melanodrymia aurantiaca
ACCTTCTAAAATTAGACCATGATTTTGTGCGTAAACGATGGTTCCCATATAAACATCCGGTTATGTCAAAAACGCGATGAACAAAGTACCATTTTTTTGGCTTAAGCACATATGTTAACATGGTGGGCTATGGGATTTTATTTGGTATAATGCACCCTATAAGCACCTACTCATTGGACCTTGAGTTGCACCCACTCTAGGTTGGAGACAGTATTTGGAGAAACAAATAATCTTTTTATCGTTTTTTTAACACTCTGGTGCGAGGTATCATTGTGGCATCCATCTTAAAGTTCGAACCATCGGCTTGGTCGTGTTCTACCAGAGCAAGCTGTTTTAAAGCACCACTAGTACAGTCGTATTAGTGTAAACTACAGATTTGTAAACTATTATAGACTGTGCACATGTACATCTTGTACTATGTTTCAATATAATTTTGCTAATGAGTTGTAAAATTCAAAGCTAATAACAAATTGAATTGAATTGGATTGGATCAACGTTCTTTTCTTCAATTTCTGTATTACCTATTGTATATTCATTATTCATGTACCTCATATGCCGCTGAATAGCGGCCTGTGTGTAAATAAAGTTCTGTTCTGTTCTGTTCTATACGTTTTTCTAGTTAAACCGTAAGCTTGTATTAAAGTGTTCTTTTACATTGAACAGTAACTAACGCATAGTTAGGGGAAAGACCTGATACAGATCAACACATGCATGTGTTCCGGACACTGCAAATTGATGTGAGTGGGAAGACATGGTATGATATCTGCTACCATAAGCCGTAGTCACAGGTGGGCGGACAGACAGGTCCCTGTACTGAATTCCGGACACTAGTTAATACAGGTGTCAATGAGGTCCAAATTACCTTAATTGAAGTCAGAATGCACACCATTCCTATACTACCTTGGAGCAACATAGTATAACGGTTATTTATTTTGCTATGTTTGTAACTTGTCCATTTAGATTGAGTATTCCGGTACGTGTTCGCTACTTCGTGTACAGTGTCTTGAGTTTGTGCTAGATACTCTTACATGGGCAGAATGCCGAACACAATTAAGAACAAACTTGGAAGTGAAAAACACTTGTATTGACGGGAAGCATTCAGATTTCATGTATAAACGATGTTATGATTGCACAGCTGCACAATAACGGCGCCAATTAACGCTATAGTCGCCACTTAAAATACTACGTGTGCGTGTATCCAGCGAATGTGATGACCGTTAAAAGTGTTCACTGATGATAACTGTAGGTGTTTTTATCTTGAAAAAACACCAAAGAGCCACCACTTTGAATTGATCAACACCGCCATCTGCGTTCACAGCGGCGTACCGACACAGTAGAATGGTGGGCGTATGACCGTGCAGGCAGCTCATGCTGTATACCGGCGGCTTCTGTTGTTGATTTCTTGGAGATTCGGCGAAATCATGCAGTTATATAGTCAGGCTTAACTCGTTTGCTTTTTCGTATTTGTTGGAAAATTGTATAATGTAAAGCAGGAAAAAAAAGTAGGTATAAAATGAACGCTGACACATGAAACAAAGAAAAACGTCAAAGGGACAGTCCCGACTTTTAAGACGAGTGCCACCGTACGTGCCCGTCTTATGCCAGTTGTAACATATTTCTGGCTAATAGAGCATTTCTTATTATTTAATTAACATTTACTTACATAATTATTACTTTAAACAATATCAATAAATGTATGTATTTTTGGACATCCAAATTGTTATAGTAGATTACTGTGTCCTTTTGTTTGAAGAGAATCGCTCACATTTTTGGCGGCAAAATAGGCATCACGTGACAAAAGGCATGGAAATAACATTGAGTTTCGGTTCGCTGCACTCCAGATTATACCGTGACCTTAAAAGTGTAGCAACTTTTCAAAATGCTATTTTTAGCGATCGATGCCTATATTGTAAATGGACCAATTTAACGTAATATAATGACATTTTGACATTTCTGTTGTTGTTTGTAGTCATATAATATATGTATGCAATTATGTAGATGAACAAGGACACTGTTTTCGCTTGTTATAATGATTAGGCCTATACGCAAAATAATTGTCTTGTGGCTGGCTCCACCGCTTTCGTGACGAGAAATGGTGAGCGATTGTTTTTAAACACGAACATAGTATAGAGCAATAATTCCAAATGTAAAAAAAAAAAGACAATAATATATATATTATATACATGTATATATATATAATTATTATTATTATATATATCACGACCTATTGTTTTTAGAGACAACTGTAACATGTTTTTTGGATGAAAAGGAGGCTTGTTTAATAGCATATAACAATATTAATGTAGAGAGTCGTCGAATGAATATATTCACTTACGTATATCATATAAACAGTTAACTTGCATATTCCGTTTCCAAAGATCCAATCAGGGATGACAAACATCGCCATGGTGAAGGGGACGACAATGAGAATGAAAGCGAGGTCCGCCATTGCCAAGTTGATGATGTAATAGCTCGTTGCTGACCGGTCTCCGTGGAAACACATCGTCACAATCACAATTGCGTTACCAATGGATCCTACAGCAATCATGACGCTCCATACTGCAGGAATGTATATTATGTAAGGTCGTGGAAGATCATCGGCTGGTGTGTCTGTGTGGTTTATGGAGGTCCATGTTTCGTTATTGTCCATCACCATACTGGTGGAGGTGAGCGTTGGGTAGATAATGTGCGTCACACTGTCAGTCATATCCGTCATGTTGTCTACTAGAATATATAGAACGATGTCGATCTAGAGTAGTAGAGAAGACAGACACAGAACCGTTGATTAATACTAATATTTGGCATTGTATACAGTTAGCATCAACATTCACAAGAACATGTGCATACTATAGGTATTCAGTTCAGCAAAGTGTGTCCCTACTTGTATCTGGCACCACAACATCAATGGTAAGTGCATCAAATTAAAGCTGCTCACATTTATGGAAAATGTATTCATTATATAGCCATAATAGAGGATACTTCCCGAGTGTCTTGTGATATTACAATTAATCAGTATGGATTAATAACAACCGAGGCGGTAATAAATCACTTTTTACCATTCATTATCATTCTAAGTGCGATTATTTATCAGCAGAAGTTAAATGAATAAATGAGGCATAGCAGTTACGGCAATGTTATAAGTTACTATTTAGAACTATTTCATTTCTTGGTTACTGCCTCAATCAATATTATAAGAAATGATATCGTAGGAAATATCACAAATTATGGATGATAATGTATTGTCTGGACCAATCATAATTATGTGTATCTATTTAGTTAACAACTTGTTGGACAGTATGATTTTAAACCTCAACAACTAGGAACACAGTAAAACCAGCCTCCGTGGTGCAGTGGTTAACAGGCTAATAGGAACAGTATTCGAATCCTGCTCATGGATCTCACTTTCCGACTCCAACCCAGAGTGAATGCTCAGCCACACTCAATGGTAGGTGTAATACCACTTATACCGACCAGTGTCCACAACTGGTTTAACAAAGGCCGTGGTATGTGCTACCACAGTAATCCATAAAAATGTTTTAGATTACATTTAAATAGCCTATGTTAAATATTATAGGCCACATAATTATAATATACGTTATTTTGCTATGATAAATGACACAAATGAAAGAATACGACACATATATACTACTTACCGCGATGATCTCTGGGTAGACAGAACTGGACGCTGTGCGTCTTGTTTTGACCACAAAGCGCTATATACGAGAGTACCACAATTAGATACCTAACAAGTTATAACTTGATATTTATATACAGTTTGGTCGATCCTCTGTTAACGCTTTCAGAATCATCTTCTATGGGTGCTCCTTCAATTGGCAATTTAAACACAATTGATCACATCTTGGTTTGTGACTGAAGACATTATTACCAATTGCCCTTAAGAGGATTCTTTATCATTTTCTTTAGGTTTACCTCGGGGCCGTAGTGAGAAATATATTTTCTAGCGTTTTATAAGGCATCAATATCGGAACATTTGGTTTATTCATCTCGTATTCCCCTGCCAGTTAGCCATGCACAGCTCTAGAAGTTAAAACTATAATATAGAAGTCGCACAATATAGATCTACATAATATGGTCTTCGTGGACAGATATTCACTATATACATATTGAAATGAATGTACTTGTGTAAATAATGGTCTTATCACAAGTTCTCTATAAATTATACATGATCTATACAACCGTGTTCCTTCGATTAGTTAATAATGATATCAACAGTGGAATATAATTTAGAATAAGTCTCTAATCTATTCGTTAATAGCATGCATATATAGATATGATATGTTAGTATTAGATTATAAGGGGCATTACATTGTATTTGTCACGTCCTTCACGATTGTTTCTCTTTGTTATGTAAATAAATGCAAATATTTTCAGATTTCATTCAAATTGAAATTACTAACAGTTGAATTATCGAACAACATAGTGTTTTGTCTTAACTAACCAACATGATGAACAACAATCGTGACGGACGTGACAAACACCATGAAATACCCCATAAATGAAACAATTATATCATTACGACAATTGCAGCCAACATTTCCCAAACCTGATGCTTGAGTCTTTAATGTATCTAATCAAAACTATTTCTTCACATTAGGTACACAAACAATTTATTAAATCCATAACAAACACTAATAATGCGATTTAATCAGAGTGGGCTAATCATATGCAATGTTTTCAAGGGAGGATGTCTTCAAACGAACTCTAATTTCCAAACCTAACCGCTGACCTGTCTAAAAGTATGTAAATATTATTGTGTGTCCAAACCAAAAACCAACAACTTGATACATTTATGTATATGTTTTATTGCATGTGTCATCATCACATTCTATTCAAGAGCAAATATCACTATTAGTATAAAAAGTAAAAACGTTTATTTACACAAATATACAAGAAATATACAAGTGATACATTTCCTAACTATATTATGATCTATGATGGCTTGAAAACCATCACTACTAACGGCAAATATTGTTAGGATGTGAGGAGGCAAAACAAATATAAATATAATAACATCACTACTGACACATACACTGTATAGGTATTAACAGGAAAGACAAATATAAATATAATAACAGAGACAATATGAACATCAAAATAACATTTACAAATTATGATGAAACTTAACCTATTTAAAGCCCCAATGCCTAGTTGTCATGGATATAGTTATGCAGGATTAGAGAATAAATATTTTTGTAGGATTAGAAAATAATAAGTATTTTTATACTTACATTCTTTACATTATCCAACAAAACGTGTTATGTATCCAGAAATTGATGTGCAAAGTGCACTCCATAAATTACAAATATATTCATAGTGGATTAACGTCTTGTTTATCGAGACTAACAGACGTAATCTGTTTAACATGGATACATTATTGTTTAAACACCAAATCGAAAGAAAAAATGTTGACGATGTGGTCATTGAAATAATAATTATATATCTACATGTACATGCATTATGGATATCTTGTCCTATATTTCGCTTCATTTACTCTTGTTTTTCGTTTAAGTTATATTCTATAAATTGTTGGGGTTTCTTTTCAAATCAATACAATTTGTTTTTCTTTATTTTCCTACTAATATAATTCCATGGTGTTGAACATCCGTTATCCGATACGAACTGTAACCAGGGAAAAACTATGGGTTACATACTGTGTCGTTTACCCATGTCAAATTATTTGTGGCCTTCTCTAAACGCATTGGATATATAACTATAGACATTATGAACCACTAATAGTAAGTAGACTATAATTATGTTTTGGTTGTTGATAAAGGGTTGCATGTAGGTATTAAACTGGGGTTATAATTGTGATCTAGGCATTGGGACTTGAAAGGTTAGTTGTAATAAAATGAGAGGGATATTTGGTCAATGGGTACCCTGTGATCGGTGACAATCATACACGTACGGTATGTGTGTGGCCTTTGTACGCCAAATACAACACACGCTTACGTGCATTTTGTTATAGACAAAACACCACAGTGTCATGCAGTGGACATCTGACACGGGCTCTAGACTGACAGGCATAACACTTGACATAACTACTGTGGCTGTGATTCGTGAGAGTCATCAAATGAAAATATGCTCAAATACAACGAAAATTTCTACTAACAAAACTGACTAACATAAAAATGTTGGACTGTGTAGATACATGTAGACAGGTTAGAGAGAAATGAAGTAAACGATTTCGCCTTTCAGAACTCGCCTGTCTACGAGGTAGAGATAAACCGACATTTTACTTGCTAACAAAAACCTCTACTGTAGTTTACATCTACACGAAACAGAATAATATGGAAAACGTCATTCTAGAAATACTGGCACAAACATCTACATTGCCTGGGCCACTGTGTTGATACATTCCGGTGTTCCGTGTTTGTTCAGACAACTCTGGCTTCTACTCATAAATAAATATATGTATAATACATGTATATATACGAGTTATGTACGCGTATATATTTATATTTATATTATAGCTAAGTATTGGAAGCACTTGGATTTCATGAGAAAGATTTATTTTAATATCAACAGAGATATGTGTGATGATGTTTCACAGGACTTAGAACAAATTTAATCATTACAGGTGTAAAATAATGTGTTGATCATTGAGCAATTGCTACAATATTCGTCGCCATTGCGTACTTGGCCATTTCATATTATGTCAGTCTATATTATGTTGTAAGCAAGCTGCATGTAGATAATTAATACTCATTTACACGAAGACGTGTAAGGTACACGTGTATACGAACGTTACAGTACACAAATTACTAGACCAAAATTATGAATTAATCGTTCGCCATAAGATGTGAAATTCACGGCAATTTCAAAATAATTATGGTCTGAACTTTTTTTTATCCGCCTGGTTCCGCCACATTGGCTACAGTATACTGTTTAAACTGAGTATGAATACACGCAGTATTTAATGTATCAAACAGTCCGGGTCATAAACAGCTAAGTAGGTCATTACACGCCTGCATGTGTGGATGGAGATTTCCGGAACCAAAACTAAACATCGCACTTAGAGACAATAAGATTGAATCACATACTGTGAACTATTGAACAAACTATTACTGGCAATTAATTGTTCTTCATATTTAGGTATTGGATGTCTATGCTGGTATTATGTAGACAACTCTGAAAGACACAAAGTCTGTATTTTCACTCGTTACAATCCAGTATGTATGTACACACAACTTTGCCACATGAGGTGTAAATTGTCCCTCATGAAACTAAGTATTCAGTGGGTATGTCGCCATCATATGTAAAAAAATCTTTGGACACATGATCTGTCTTTTCTGTGAAGAAACTCCACAAATAGAATTGGATAATGAATCGCCATCATAATTAAATGAAACTTTCAGACATTTGTTCTGATTGTGAGTGATGCACATTATTATAGTGAGGCGAAACACCACCCCTATCACGATCTACAGGTTGTCGATGTATTCGGCTCGGTCTTGGCATGGGTTTAGGCCTACTGTTCGAGTGATTGAAATAAGCGTTGCTGGATGCATTACGGTCTTCGTGATGGTCGTGCTGCACATGTTGATCAGCATCTGACCCACGCTCTAGCAGCATCTTTGTAATGTACTCTGTGTGCCTCTTTAATGCATCACCTTCGTCATTCTCATATCCCAAATTTTCATGCGAAACTAAATCGTTTTTGCTCGTTGTCCTAACGGGCCCAGCGTTGACATACGGATCTGGTATATATGGCTTCTTGTGACCGTCACTGTAACCATTGCAGCCATCGCTATCTGGACCTGCGTAACCACTGTCTGCGTGTCCTGAGCTGCCCGTTGTCGACTGGGATCTGTCACTGTCTCTGTGCTTGAAGCGATCAAGCGGTGCGTAATTACTTTTTAATCCAGAGTCACTGTGACACGTGGGTTCATCATTGGGATCATATACACCTATCACCCTTTCAGAACTATAGTTGATTGGCGTAACGTCACTTTTATACCCATCACTTACGCAAACGTTCGGATACAAGTTTGTCTGGTTATCAGTGTTCAGGTGTGTCTGTCTATACTGGTAACTTTCCCGTGTTCCGAGGGGACTGGGAATTTGATCTGAAGAAAAATGAATTTGTTCCATTTCTATGTCACTTCGGTCGGATTTTGAATCACTACCCTCCAACTTTTGCTGACCCCTTTGTCTCGGTCTCTTTTTCTTACGGAAACTCTCATACAGTCTCCCAGCTTGTGCGTAACTGTACGTTTCGGGAACCGCCTCACCGATATTGTCTAAAGGCGATACTTCATTAACTGTCCAGCCCGGGAGAAGATCTCGGATGTCATCTGAAAATATAGTAAGGGAATAAAGCACATTTCTACACCAGGTGCGTCATAAGAAACCACAATAATAATTTCCACCATCAGCAGACGAGCATCAGTACATGTAGATGGCAATAAGTAGGCCTAGTGTATATTTAGATATCATAAGTCGACTAAAATTGAACTAAGGAAGCGGCAAATTATTAATTAATAATCATAATAATAAATGATTCATTCCTAAAGTGGATATCGACACTTCCTGAACGAGACTATGACCTTTGACTACTGGCAATACCTATTGTCAAAATCTATCATATTAGTGTATTCAGTATATATGTACGTGTTACAATTAATAAGGTAAAAGAAAAAGGCTGATTGTTTGTAGGTACCAATTTAGCACATTGACAGGGTTGGAAAAATGTGACTTTTTAATGGTAGCCCACATATCGACATTCTGGTAGCCCAGTACCACATTCAGGTAGCCCCAAAAATTAAAAACAGGTTATCAGATATGTACAAAGTTAGTAAAAACATACAAGTGGTTGAAAATCTAGCAATAATACTTGCTATGCAAAGCTCTATTGTTATATTTATTTGGTAGCCCAGTGAGCTACCAGCAAGCACTTGTTAAAGCAGTAGCCCAGGAGCAAAATATGGTAGCCCCGGGCTGCCGGGCATGGGATTTATCCAACCCTGACATTGATTAATTAACCAGCTATTGGATGTCAAACAAATGGGTATTTCGACGTGCATGGTCCCAGAAGAACCAACGGCCGCCACAGACTACTCTTGTTCCATTAGTAGCAATGGATATATTATAACTAGTGATGTCTGCAATATTCCTTACCTTGTAGCATTGGTTCGACCGGCCCGAGGACAACAAGTCCTGCTGTGTTGTGAAGAATTCCCATTTCTCCAATCTCCAGATCAGGAAAATCAAATGTTAGTTGTTTGCACTATTGAAGTAAAATAAACATCTGTTATAATATAGCGCTATTTAAATTATATTGCTAACTCATGAATGGATATACTATGTGTACAACCACTATAATTATGTTAACATGAGCTTTCAAGCGAACTATATAATGACTGTGTAATTTTAATGTAGCAACTTAGGTATGAACAATAGTTCATTTGAGTGACCTATACTATTTTATGTGAAAGTACATTGAGCAAACGCTAATTATCAAAATTGGAACTAATGAAGAATTATTCGTTTGTGATTTAGAAATCTAAAATACAAATCTATTGACATAGCCAAATGTCTGTGTCTGAATCAGGTAAGATCGAAGGACCATATGACAAAGTCAAGATTGCATACACTTCAGAATCACAGACTGTATTTTTATTGACAAAGCCATGGTGATACCATGTACCGGTACTCATGAAACATGAACATGTCCTTTTGGTAGAAGACATGCCATTGTGGAAACAGTGTGGTTCTCTTGAACTATTGCTTGTGTTTAGATAATATTATATATCAGAGTACATCTAACAAAAGCTACGTACCAAAATGGGTGATTCTATCTTAATTAAAACCATTTTATATCAAAGTAAATGAATCCAAGCAACCTGTATTACAAAATGTATATTACTTGCTTCATCATTTGAATTATTTTTTCTTCACCTAAACTAAAGTCTGATTTTATTTTACGTACCATAGGCATGTATTCATGGATCAGATTTGCTGGGTTGAGTGTTTTCGGAGTCATATTTCGTTTACCGGGCGATCTCACAATCAGCTCAGCGAAGTCCCACTCTGAGTGACGTGTTGTGTTCTCCTCATCTTCAGGAAAGAGCTGATTATGCAGGCGTTCTAAGAGTGTGCCAAACTGGTACTGTAAATGATGAAAAACACTGGTTCTTGAGATATCTAATTATATTTTGTGAAAACAAAAATGTTTGGTTACACAGGCTACTCTTACCGATTGATAGTAAGGGGCAACAACTTTTACATGCACATTATCAGATAAGACAGCACATATCATACCTTTTGATGAACCTCGACCATGGATGGAACAGGGAAAACTCAATAGGTCCTCCAATGACAAATGACAGACATCCTAGCTCTGAGATACCATGTACATCCCATTCCTCCAAGCACATTACAACGACATATTGGCGTAGACTATCACGTACGTGGCTATGGAAACGATTAAAAGGTTCACATAATCATCTTACACTCAGAACGAAGGGATCTCCTCTCTTCATTGCAGCCTTCGCGGCGTCTGCTCCCATCTGCAGACGACCCAGGATCTTCGGGTGCGTTTGGTTGATGAGCAGAACCCAGTCCACTAAAACAGTGACACACACCAACAATCAGTACGTTACTTATAATGTATTAAAGGCACAATTTTCCTAGTTTTAAGATAATGATATTTGTAACCATCTTGCTAATGGTGTATTTCTTTATTTATTTAAATTCACATTTACTTATATCTAATTACTTTCAATATCAGGATAATTATGTAAATGTTGTATTATCCAATTCCTTTGTAGAAATAGTAGCTAAATATGGTCCTTGGACTTTTGTCTGGCACGTGAAAAATGATTTTAGGCACAAGTACACATGCTACTTTAACAATTTGGATGACAAGAAGTATATTGAATATACATAATTTATTATACTGAGTAATAAGGTGTAAATAAATGATAAAAAAAAGTTTGTTTAACAGACCACTGGAAGATATATTGGTTATTAATCAGTGGTTATTAGATGTCAAACACACGTGACGGTTATATCTATAATGATGTACAGTAATATCAAGAGAACGGTATGTCTGGGTCTGTAAAAGATTGGGTTTTTTTAACGAGACTACTCAAAGACATTGATTATTAATCAGTGGTTACTGGAGATGTCAAATGCATGGTTATATCATCAGGCGAAACCTTGCTGCCGACACATAGCCTAGGCTACTCTTCTTCGAATAACAGCAAGTGATCTTTTACGTGCACCTTCACACAGACAGGATAGTACACACCATCGCCTTTGATAGACCAGTCGTGGATCACTGGACGGCATGGGAAATAACCCAATGGGTCCCCCCGAGGAGGATCGATACTTTGACTTTGTGCTTAGCCATGCCCCGCCCTGTAATCATTATAGCAAAAATAGAGTAACATAAACAATTGTATTAAATGTTGTGAAACGAACCATCAGTGTAGCAAAAGCCACAGGACATGGATGGCATGTTGCATCCAATGCCTGTATGACAGACTGGCTGCAGAACTAGAGGACGTTTCAACAGTTCTCGCTTGAAGTCCTCCATCTCCGATTCCCTTTCTATACGGTAAGCTCTAAAACAAATAGAAAGCGAGTTCTCTTTTACCATTTCTATATTATTGTGAAGTATACAATATTATTATTTTGTTAATACGGTGTGTTTTGGATTTATGTGCTTGCTTAACACCTTTGTGTTACACTAAGTCTTAGTCTTATGATAGTGGAAATAAAATATGGAAAAGTAAAATATGTCAGACTATTCCGGTTATAGCTGTGTTTCAGTAGCAATAGTCTTGTATGTATAACCTGTCCTGATACATTTTAGATACCAGACCTTATATTATTAATTTTGTGAAAGCATGACTGTTATGTTAATGTTTAGTCCCATGCAGTTATTGTAAAAAATGTTTTTATTCACCAAACTAACGTGTTACTCTTAGGTTTCGGGTTTTTCAAAGGGATAGTAAATTCTGAGATGGAATAGTGCTTTTTCAAATTCACATTTCCTTTGAAATAGTTGTAGAACATTTTAATTTCGACCCCTGCCATCAGCTATGGGACCCAAGTGAAAAATGGTGGATAAATCCGTGGAAGTAAGTCCTACCTTCGCTGAGGTACGACGTTGACGAGGCCCCCCGCTGACTGCAAACAGTCAGTCGTTGTTGAAGGTTTCACGAGTCGAAACAAGACGTTGTAGTTGTTCCTGACGTCGTCAAGTCGCGCTAAAAGAACAGCAGTGGGGAAATCCTCCATCCTGAAATAAAGACAAAGATAACGTTTGTTTAACAACACTCTTTGCTTCCTAAGTTCAGTCAAACTGACGTTACCTATAAATAACCTACTTGGAATCTGAATGAATAGGTAAACTTACCTGGAACTTTTTCACGTTAGTAACATGATAACGCAAACTATGATGATCAAGTTAAACTTGACAACTTTATGGGAATTTTAATTGAACAAGTTTATAACGCTAAATCTGATTGGATGAGCCGTACAATTTGCGACGATATAAGGCCCTTTCCTGCGATAGTCTACCTGTCGGAGATTTATGTAAGCATAAATCAATTAAACAAATTAACAACCAAATCATTCACTGTCCCAAGTGAAACACATAATATAGACACGCTAAAACAAATGCAGCATCAACTAAACAACACCCCCAAGTTATTATTTATAATGCCGCGTTAAAAATCGGTTTTCATTTCACAATGACGTCATTTCCTGGTTCCATTTAACAATGACGTCATCAGTTGGGTATTATTTTGAAGAGAAAAAAACCCAGTAGAAATTTGAATGGGGATAACCCTACTGTTTTCCCATTTTACTACGATTATCGGTGGTTTTACAGTTTCAAATTTCCCGTTTTAAAACAAAATAATTATTTGCAACAGTAAAACCACCTATCAACGTCATCAGATCGGAAAACACAGTAGGGTTTGAACAGTCGGAGTCCGCACATTGGTAACTTCTCACTTCGGGGTAGACCACATGTTAACGTTGAGTTTATGAAAAACCACACACAGAACAAAAAATAAGTTTGTTTGATGTCATAGAAATTATATGAACACATTACGGTGCTCTCCCTCAATTTCACCACTTTCTCTAATGACGTCATATCATCAAAACAAATTAATCGCAACGACGCCATTAGGCCCTATTAGATCGCAATTTATCGAATCTTTCCGTTCCTCTATTTTCTAATGGATACAATAATTCAGATAAACTGTTTTATATAATAGTCTGGGAACGTCCGTCTAAGGTTCGACAGGTCGAAGGATCGATGATCTCAGTGTACAAATTTGGGCTATTTCCCGTTCCAACCAGTGATTTAGGACTGGTTTATCAAAGACCGTGGGGTGTGCCATCCAGTCTTTTGGAAAGTGCACAAGAAGTAAAACTTGCTGTTATTCCAAAAGCTTAGCCTATGCTGTGGCAGCAGGGATTTCGTAGACCATGTGTCAACATAACCGTGTTTTTTAAATACCCAATAGCCGCGTATTCATAATCACTACCTAGGCCTACTGCAATGGTATCATTAAGCAAACTAACTCTTTACAATACTCCTCTGACAGGTAATGTTTTATGGAAAGGCTGTAATTAAACACACACCTATATTATGCAACACGCTATTAGTACGTGGTGTCCGTTCCATATAGATAAGAGCTGTATATCCATGCAGCCTGTACGAACGTGTGCAAATATTTGCTTGTCTATTTGATACTACATACATATTATATACGTGGGAGCGGGACGTAGCTCAGAGGTAAGATGTCCGCTTGTGGCGGGATGGGTCGAGAGATCGATCCTCCACAGCG
>JAULBR010081836.1:0-13828 GCA_032355825.1 Melanodrymia aurantiaca
TGGGAGAAAATTATGGTGACCCTTTAAGACAGGTGGCTGCTTAATACAGGTGGCCGCTCAAGCAGGTTTGACTGTAGATGGTGATTTTTTTCCTATAAGCTTGTTTTTACAGTTTGTTTGCAATCTGAACATGTCGACATCAGCATCTACATCATCATCATCATCATCATCATCATCATCATCGCATTCATGTCAAGTTTTTCTTAATAACTTTTCTTATAGCTTTACTGTTATACTAACCACTGTTTTCCACCTTCATATTCCTCAGATTATCTATACGTCCCGACTTGATATATAGATTAACAAAAGCCGAGATGATTGTAATTTATGTAGCATGTATGCACAGTTAGATATTAGCTTTGAGACATCAGCATCTACATCATCATCAGCATCTACATCATCATCATCATCATCATCATCATCATCATCATTTTTCTTAATAACTTTTCGTATAGCTTTACTGTTATACTAACCACTGTTTTCCACCTTCGTATTCCTCAGATTATCTATACGTCCCGACTTCATATATAGATTAACAAAAGCCGAGATCATTGTAATTTATGTAGCATGTATGCACAGTTAGATATTAGCTGTGATTCGTGCCTGCACACATGGAAAAGGACGGACTACGTGGACATTGTGTGTGATCAACAGGTATCAATAACAGGTGTCATATGAAATGTGATGGTCACAGCGGGACATCCACTACTACATGCATACAATCACATATTCTCCAGTGTTTGCAATAATTGCTTTTCATCTGCATAAATCAACATGCGTGGTTGTGTGACATTTCTTCATTGCATCAATATAGAATACTAGGATGCAGGATTTAAAAAAAATAAAGGAACCTTTTTAAACTGATATAAAAAGAAACAAATGCTTTAACATATTACAATACATGCTAAAGGATTCGTGGTGCTTTGTTGAGGTATATAGAAATATGGAAATACATTAATAGTTTCTATTTGTAAAATGATCATTTTCAATGTGATATATTTTGTATAACATGCTGTGTCTGTGTTAGGTATAAGTGGAAGGAAGCAATAGCGCTGGCCACACATTTTTATCAATATCAAGATGTGGTCATACATGTAATGTCTATAGCATGTTGACAAGGTGTATGAAGACTGCAGTTGTCTATAACATGTCGACAAGGTCTATGAACACTGCAGTTGTGTATAGCATGTTGACAAGGTCTATGAACACTGCAGTTGTCTATAGCATGTCGACAAGGTCTATGAACACTGCTGTTGTCTATAACATGTCGACAAGGTCTATGAACACTGCTGTTGTCTATAGCATGTTGACAAGATCTATGAACACTGCTGTTGTCTATAAAGAGACAAGGTCTATGAACACTACTGTTGTCTGTAACATGTTGACAAAGTCTATGAATACTGCTGATGTCTATAACAAGACAAGGTCTATGAATACTGCTGTTGTCTATATCAAGACAAGGTCTATGAACACTGCAGTTGTCTATGACATGTCGACAAGGTCTATAAACACTGCAGTTGTCTATAACATGTTGACAAGGTTTATGAACACTGCTGTTGTCTATAACAAGACAAGGCCTATGAACACTGTTGTAATATATAAAATGTCGACTTGTACAGTGTATACTATTTTTCCCTAATAAAATGTTTGTTTATTATATCTATATGTAATTGGAAACAAGTAATTTGTTTGGTTTGGCCTCACTCAATGTTGGAATGATTGGTCTGTCAAGTGGCTAGTTATTGCTGTGATATATAGTACTAAATTCTGCCACCAGAGCCCGTGTAATTAACTACAAGAATTCAACATTTGCATAATTTCCTATCATTACTCACTGTCGCAGTAATTGGATGCATTTTGTTATTATTTGTAGCCAGTAAAAATTATATTGTTATTAACTGAGTATTGTTGTGGTGATAACGAGATCTAATTCGCACCTTAACTGTCGATCTGGAAACAAAAGATTGACCATTGACTGGTATTCAGCACTTTGAGCTTAAGAGGATTTTTTTTATTGAATGAATAGTTTGGGACATCTAAAATAATTTGAGATATCAAGTTTTTCGAGTTATGGAAGTTTGAGTTATTACTGATTTGTATGGCAATTTGCCCAATACTCGGATTCGGATTCGGAATAAAAATTTACATGCCTATATCCAATTAAGGTTCAAGCACTACCCATTACTGATGTACAGTTGTATATCAACTTGAGATGTCAAGGTTTTCGTGAGATCAAAGTCTGAGCTATCGAAATCTGAGATATCAAGTTTTTTGAGTAATGGAAGTTTGAGTTTCTGAAGTTTCATATTACCGTACTGATTTGTATGGGAATTTGGTCGAATCTGTGCCACATCAGTTTGAGATATGGAGGTTTTTGATATATCGAAGTTTAATCTACCGAAGCTGGACTAAATGCACAGTGGAACTATTGACTCTTACTAGTACATGTAGCTCATTAGACTCACACCAATGTTTATGTATTTGGCATTGTGACAAGAAAATTCAAAAAATGTATTATTGTATTTTGTTTATAAATATTGATTCTTTTTCATGTTTTGTTTATGTTATTTTTTTTCTTTTTCAGGTAAGTACCTTGCTATTTTGACAAGTTGCAGAGACATGTATGTATATGTTTGACGTACATTACAATATTTTGATTAGTTCACATATACATCCCATAATGCCGAGCAGTAGACCTACCCATTGTGTATCTTTATCAGTGACACCATCTTAGAATCTTCGTGTGTATCCTTTTTATAACCAATACTATCAAAAACTACAGTATAACGAATTAAATTTTTTGAGGTTTTTTTAATCATAGAAATTAAATACAATGTCCAAAATACTCTTTGCATCAATTGCATGTTGCATCAAAAGTTACTCTTAAATACACACATGGGAATAAAAAAAATGTAACTTATGAATGTTATATGTATTTACCACGGTGGACACTGCTGTATTTATATATTTCATTTATTGTATTTCAAGCAACAAATTCAAAGTATATGCTGCATAGTTTTGTCATAAATTAACAAGGTGAAGTGGGTACCATTCTGTTTCTACCAGGTTTTGAGAAAGTCCTATCTTGCTACTAGAAAGGTTTCACTTTAGTTTATCAGACCAACATATTTTGCCAATACAAATGGTAATTGCAGGATAATAAATAAAACTTATTGTTGTCAAATAACAAATAACATGTTGATTTTATCTCCAGAAAAGTACCCAGTATATAATTTCATTCATGGCTAACGCCATTCATAAAAATATCAATTTATTACTTTTCTGTCGATGGAATAAACATTTATTTGATAACACTATACAAATATCCTCTATTTAGCCGTATTTATTGTATTGTAGCGCAGACAGTGTAGTTGTGAGTGTGTCTATTATAAAGTATTTGTTTGTAAACAAACTTACTATTATCCACACCATGCAGTCAACTGTCCTCCATTCTGCCACAGACTCCTGTTATTTTACTTTTTTTCCTGCCCTGCAGATATTTGCTCCGGGTAAATTACAATTTTCTAAGAATAAACAAATTCCTATCTACCTTTTGAATGTACCACACAGGAAGTTGTTCATTTGGCTGATTACGGTTTACGACATCACCATTTGCAATTGGCTGAAGTGTTCCGACTGTATAGTGCTACTTTATTGAATACAAAACGTACCACTAATTTAAGCATAGAATGATTGAAATAAGATTTTTGCTTGGGAATTTTTGTAATTGTGCAGTGACGGACATAAATGAATAAATTATGCTATAAACTGAACAGACGAAACATGAAATTGTTACAAACATTCCTATACAGTGAAACCCCTCTAAACCAGACCCATAGTATACAGGAATTTCTTTTAGTTCTAAATCAAACTTATTTCACAGTCCTGTAAAGCCTTAAGGCTATTTATTTAAACCTCAGTAAACCAAACACCCTTCTAAACTGAACAGTTTACTTGGTCCCAAGTGGGTTTAAATGGGTTTCACTGTATTTATGTAAAACAATGTTTTAAGTGTTTTTTTATTTTGTACTATAAATCCTGTTGTTTGGTCACATCTCCATGTTTCTGAGGCCCATCTCCTTTTCTGCCAGGATGCAAAGTTGACAGTTCTGCTGCTATCTTGCTTCCCTACATATTTGATTTTTCCAACCCAAAAATGATAATTCAGGTACCTGATCTTTGAAATCACCTACATCACTTGGGACAATAACATATTTGAAGTGACTGATTTGAAGAGGACTGATTGTCAAACTTTAAAAAAGTGACTGTAAATAAATAAAATCAAGAGGAATTATTGACACAAAATAGAAACAAAACAATGTGGGCAATATAAAGAGTTTGCATGTGTAGTTCAATAGGTACCATCACCATAATTATTGAGTAGCCATCGCCATATTGAATAGCCATCTATAAACAGATACATGTATGTACATGTGTTATATAAATTGTAAGCCATCTGGAATATTGATGAAAATCTGGTGTGAAATTACCATAAACATAAACTTTATCCTGGTGTGCAGTGGCTTAAAAACAGCTTCCTAATGTGTACACAATTCTGTGTTGAGTGCCACACTAGAGGTGTCTGGTGGGGGAAGGAGTCATGCACACCTAGAACATTAAAAGAAGGGGTCAGGCACACCAGGAATATCTAAAAAAAAAAAAATTATGTGTGAGAAGTAATTTTCTGTATCGTATAAACATAATTTCACATCGCAACTTCCAGTAAAACAAATTATTTCGTAAATGCTTTTTCATGATCTTGTCTCTTACTGTCAGCATCCACCATGGTATAAGGAACATTTTATTTTGCATTTTTGAAAACTAAACAAATTTCTTAGTTCTGAAAATTACTTTAGTTTACTGATAAAACTAATAATAGGTGATTACATACAGAGTTGCTTTAATGGGAAAATGTGTACTTAGTTGCTCAGTATATTGCCATATAGGTACGGGTAGTACTCATCGTTTTTTTAAACGATTACACTGTATATCATATATATATATATATAGTTATGTTCATTGCTCACGGCTCACTCTGGACAAGATTATCTTTTAGCCAATTTCCAAAACATTCTTGTAGTTTTCAGTAAAAGGTTTAAAAAGAGGGTCATTTATAAAAAAATATTGATAGGCAGTTACCATGTTGTAGCAAATCTTGTCCAAGATTAGCCATAGCTAATTTGGCTATCTGCAGGGTGAATGAACCCTGTGTATTTGTATATTGGTATTCAGTGATGTTACAACAGTATTAGAAGCTATCACTTGATTACAAAGTCAAAGTAGAGAGTGAATGTGGTATGTTTATGCTGTAGGTCAACCTCGTACAGATGCAATAAACATCATATCCATTCAATGCCAGCATGTTTCATTACCCAGCATGCAATTTTATGGTTATAATGGGATTCCCTGGGTGTTTTCAGTTATTAAATCTATATTTTATACAAGCTAACATGTCTGTACTGTGTTGCCATGATTATGTCGGAAGTAAATACGAAAACCACTCAAGCAATAGGTTTTTTAGTGGGCGGGATGGGGGTGGAGTGGGAGGGGTGTTCTGACAAAATTACTGTAAATATTGGCCATATAATTTAGGTAAGCTTACGAAATTTCTTAAATTTTTTAAAAGTGTTTGTTTATCATGGCTTTATACAACTTCTAATGCATTTAGTATCAATGTATAGCTTTTATAGAGATATTATCTTAAGAACATTATCAACAGTGGATGTATTTGACCATGAAGACCATTTGGCATTTATTTGTCGAGGGCAACACTTGCCTTGATGCGGGATAATTGAAAGTAAATTGGCAGATAGCAGAAAGCTGATACGTAGCATCACAACGCAATATTGACCACTTCTTCACTTCTTAAGACAAATTGATACAAAATGTTTCTGTAAATGTGTTTTTAAGGGTGCGGTGATTAATTTGTAACTTGCAACATCAAACAGTAGAATATGCTAATGTCAGCTTCTTTTGTTCATGGTTTTGTAAAAGCAGCACGTATTTAACCTAAAATTGAAATGTAAACAGTTTTAATTGGGAAATATAGTCAAGTAGACATGGAAAGTAAATTTTGCTTGAATGTCTAAATATAGAGGTCATTTTGCCTAAACATGAAAATGGCCTTGACTGTTATTTTACCTTTCTTGCCTGTATTCATACAGGCAAACCATTATTAAGAAAGTGGGATGAGAGAGGGTTCAAACAAATCTCCCCAGGGGAAAATTTGTTTGTTAAACACCTTATTAGGTTCTGTAGCAAAATATATATTTTTGCTATTAAAAATGCACTTTTCAAAGAAAGGTGGACTAGAGGTACCAGTCTGTCCCCTAAAAATATCTAGTGCCCTTTGGATGTTTTTATATTTTTTATTACTTTTTCTTGAGGTTGTCCATATACCCATTGTATTACTTTTTGTCTCCCTCTTAACATGTATACTAAATATATCCCATAATTACTATACTGTAAATATCAGAGCAGCTTAATTGATCATCCGGTACAAATGTTTCATCCATAGCTGTTTTGTGATCAAACACATCCTGTAGTTTAACATTATTAAGTCAATAATGAGCTAAACACTTTCTACTGAAGAAAATTACATCGTATGTTATCTATTTGCGAGGCTTGCACTTGTAAATTATTGCTTTATGGCTGTAGGCCTCCAACGGAGAGTTACGTAATTCTCTCATCTATTATTAACGTCCATCACTTCGCAACCATTTTGATATTTTCCTCATTGGCTACGTATGAATTCTCAAAGAATTCTCAAAGACGATTTAACGATGAATTCTTAATTTTTATTTTTGCCAAAGATGTAAATTTTACTTTCACTGTCAGTTTTATCTTAATTACACAGATCCAGAAAGACTGGTGTCTTTGGATACATGGATATATTTCTAAATTTTACCAGAAATTCCTTTTGATGAATCATCGCGTAATCTATGATAAAACTGCTTGGAAATAATTGGATGATGTTGCTTTTTGAGAGAAACATTAATTATTGCTGTCTGTACAGCTGCTTCTTAACCTGGTTTTCATCAACAAGCTACACGGTTTTCTTCTCTGGGTTTCTTCTCCTTGTATCACTTATTCACCACATGTCTTAATGGTTTCTCTCACATCTACCTAATAGGTGTATGCAGATACTAAGTACTGGCATTTACATCCGTCTCAGTTAGAGAATACTATACAAGTTATGAGGCAATACTGTTGATTTCTGCATAACATCAATTCATGAGTGCAAGTTAACAGTAAAGCCGAGTAGTGAGTTGGATATTCTATCTATTATCTATTATTTAAAATAGGATAAAATATGAGTATTTCCACTAAAAACCATCACAAGTTTAATTCAAAATGACTACGTTTCGTCAGTAAAATACCAACATTATCAAGAGAATGGGAATGATTAGTAAGGAAAAAAAAGATAAAAAGTGTAAACTTCATGCCTTTTAGTTCCAATATAACAATCATATTTGTCATCACAAGCTATCTCTCACCTGTAAAAACAATATGTACCGGTAATGTAAAATATTTGTTTGACGTCATGATTCGAGTTATATTGTTCACATGAAATATCCAGGGTGAAAGATTGTAAAAGACTACCTTTGAACTATTTTCCATAATAAAGTTCTACTCCTCTTTCTAGGATTAAAATATCTTCATAGAATTTAGTTAGATTTGTATACAACATTTGAAACTTGGAATTTAAATGGCATAATGTGTTAAATATGGTAAAATATAACTTATTTACTTGCGAAAACAGAACTGACTAATGAATAATTCAGTGTTAGCAATAAAACCGCTACATACGACAGGTTTGCTTGTTTGTTTATCAAACAGAGCCTTGAACCATGACCAAATTTGCATATTTATTTTTGTATTGTATTAAACCACTTGTATGATGGGATTTTATAACATCAGTTTACGGCATTATCAATGCCGAGAATAGCTTTTTGCAGCATTTTGCCATTACTAAAGACTTCTTGCTAAGGGACTGTGCATAAATGTCAACATGCTTCACAATCAGAACAATGTATGGAAGGTGGGGGAAGGTTTAAAATCAAGTTCTGGTTGCTTTTGACGTAAAAACATAAATCCACAGTTGATCAATGTTTTATGTTAGGAATGCAATCCTCACTTTGTTCAGATTATGAAATACATTGACATTTATGCACAGTCCCTAATGAAAACAATTTTTTGTTTTTTAATATTGAAATAACAATCTTCCAGCTATGAAAATCAATTTATAGAATGTTAATGTAGTACACGTCTTTAAGTAACTTAATTTCTCCTTTGGATAACATTAAGCATTCATGGATACACAAATTATTCCACCGACAGGCTCAATTTCATTATTTTAATACATTATGAATATTTCTTTATTAAAGTGTTTTTTTGTAACAGGAGATTTTATTGAATAGAAAACCTACATTAATAAAATAAAATATGCGTCAATATTTTTTTCTGAGATTATATGTTTGCGTTTGAAGAAGAGAGAATAATTCGATTTGACACTGATACAGCATTGGCTGTAGGGTAAGCCTGGAGGTGAAGAAAGACATGGCTGCTGTATGACAACTCCATTTGTCCAAACCATTCGTTCATACTGTGCATCCATCATTGGCTGGCCTCTGCACCCAGGCAGTACAAGTAATCCACAACATTATAACATCCAGGCAATAGAAGTAATCCAGAACGCTATACATTATACAAAGCCATCACTTGTATAGACTAACCCTTTTTACAGAGAGCACAAGATTAATTTATTATCAGATCTGTCAACCTTCTTGTTTTCCCATCAAACCTTCTTTTTTTCTGCCCAAAATAAAATTTCCATCTTAAATCAAAATTTTCTAAGAACACATATTTCTTTATACCTTAAAAACACCCAACTATGCAGCAGGTTTTTCATTTGATCAGTTTAGCTGATTTTGTGTTAAGATAACATGATTTGTAATTAGCTGAAGTATTCTGAATGTCCAGTTTTTTTAATAAAAGTTTTCGCCAAAGTAAGAATTGTGGGATACATGGAGTTATAAAATGGTTTTCTAATTCTCGGGTTACAGTTGTTGTCACTAACACATTTGTATGTAAAACAATGTTTTAAGTAATTATTATCCCTCGCAAATTCAAAACGGGGCCAAACATTTTGATACGATTTACAGTATTATTACCAAACTATGATGGTATGCGCTGTGCTTGCGATGCTTGTTTATGTTGTAATATAAATCTCCTGGTTTTTGTGGCCCCATCTCCTTTTATGCCAGTGTTCAAGTTTGACAGGTATGCATTGTTTTACACGGTTTTTAGAGTATGTCTCTATTTCTATACTGGTCTCTATATATAAATCCTGGTTAGTATTTGTCTATTCTCCATATCTGCTCACTGCTCCACACTTCCCAGCGGTTGGATTCGTTTGGAAGGGCGGGTCGTAATTTATTTTTAAAAAAAAAATTTAGAATTTGTTTTTCACTTTTATAATCATATTTGCTGTTATTCATATTATATGCCCCCAAGTTCAAAATGTGTTCCACCCCCAACTGGAATTCACAATTTTCTCAGATGGGTTTGCTTGATAACTGAGTTGTTTTATACAGCAACTGAAAACATTAAATGATGATGATCCGATGGGTCTTTGATGTGGAATGAGTTTGAGAATTGACAGAAGACATCAGTTGGACTTGAACATAAACATGCGGATCACTCGACATTTGTCATATCAAACACAGCATGATAGATATCACTGGCTAGTTCACAGAACAAGAAACCATTTGTAGCACAAGCTTGATGATCAAAGAACGACTAGTACTATAAGTTTGAAGGTCTAGTTTATTTGAACTTAACTTCTTTCAGTGTTCAGCTTAACTCCCACAGTCACGTTTTAGTTCCTTATTTGATCTTCAGATGAGTTTACATTATTCATATATTCACTTCTAAACATAGCTAATGATCAGTTTGTCAAGATATACAGCAGTTTATGGTGTATTTCAAGGTTTCCTTTCTGTTAAATTGCAAATGCAAAAAATGAGAAAAATTACAGACATGAATAATACGCATTTTACAGCATACAAATTCCCAAAATGTACATATCTTATAATGTGATGTACTAGTATAATTATTATACTGAAATAATGGTATTATTTTCACTGATCTAGCTCATAGCTCTATCGTATACATGAGTTGTAGGATTTGTCCTCCTCAGTAAACCCAGAGTCCACAACTCGTGAATCAAGGACTGTGGTATGTGCTACCCTGTCTGTTGAAAAAAGACCCACTAATCGAAAAAGCTGTCTATTGGGCAATTGAGAGTTTCATCTGAAACAATGTGTCAAAATAACTATTTGACATCCAATAGCCGACGATTATTAATCAGTGTTATCCCGTGGTGTCGTTAAACCGTCCATTTTTATCTGTTTCATTCAATTTTTGTTTAGTAATTTGTGTTCTCCAGTGTAATTAAACAAACTATTTTTATCTTTATCTGTTTCATTCAATTTTGGTAGAATTGTTTGTTTCGACGAGTGTAGAGGAATTGTAAAGCGTTGAAATAAACTTGTTTGTCGTTTGAGAAACTGATTTGATCGTGCCCCATTGACTGGAATAATAGATTGGATCATCCTCCGAGTGCAGATTAACCGTGTAGAGATCTCCTTCGTATGCCAGACATGTTTTACCAACATCGAGCAAGATTTTCTCAAACACACTCACAGTATTCAACTCTTCCTAGACAAACATTGTACGCAATTTTCACTTATCTGTTATCAAACAAGCGGCAGCTCTAAGACTCTGCAGGTATATGGGAGATAGATTAAAACACCTTGGTTCGAAGACGCTCTCCATACAGCGGATAATGCATAGCCACTAGTCACCTGTTGGACCGAGTTTGCTAGTGTCCCTACAAACGGGGAAGAGAGACTTGTAAAAATTCAAGCTATTTTAGCGCGTGACAGATGGATGTGGGAGCTTGCAATAAGCGTACTTCTTAGAGATGTCATTTGTAGGGAAGTTCACCTTTCTTCTGCTCTTTAATGTTAAATGTCACACATGTTCAAGATTGCTTCTCTAATTGCAACTATTTGTCAAAAACCTTTACAGAGGTCGGCAACCTTTCGGGGGTTGCAAGAGTTTGCAATAGTTTGCAAGAGTTTGCCTGCTTGAAAGGAATATGCACGAGATAATATTACCAACAAACACTGTTGGATTGCGTAGTTCTGGGTTAACTTTGTATAAAGTATTACTAATTCAATAAGAAAATGCAATAAAAATTACAAGTAACAAAATAGCAAATTGATTACCGGTATATTAAAAGATTAAAATTCAAAATTTAAGAATTAAATGTTTTTTGTTCTGAGGAAATGGGCAGGTTATAACACATAATTATCTGAGATGCATGAGGTGAAAGGATCAAACCTGCTCAGTGGACTAATTATATATCTTGTCATTTTTCCTGTTCAAACCGGTAATTGGTGCATTAAAGGTGGTGGTGTGTGCTATCCTATCTTTGATGAATTGCATATACAGATTCCTCAGTCTGAGGTTCGAAAGATCAAAGGATTGATCCTCATCAGTGCTTCATCTAACGTTGTGGTGTGCTATCCTGTCTGTGGGAAACTGTGACAGCTGATGTTTTTTGCGCAATTGTGTTGACATAACTGTGTTTGATATTCAATAGCTGCTGATTATTAATCAATGTTAAGTACTCCAGTCGTTACAAAAAAACAAAGTTTTTCTGTCACCAAGTGTGAATTTTTTTGAGCAGATGTGTAGACATAACTGTGTTTGACATCCAATAACTGCTGATTAATAATCAATGTGTTCCAGTGGTGTCATTAAACAAACAAACATTATCTTTATCTGCGTTGATATAACTGATATAACTGTACATTAATAATAGACATTCAATAACTGCTGATTAATAATCAATGTGTTCCAATGGTGTCATTAAACAAACAAACATTATCTGTGACTACAGTGTAAGTGTCGATATACATGTACGTTTAATATCATATAACAACTGATTACTAATCAATGTGTTCCAATGGTGTTGTTAAACAAACAAACTTTATCTGTGACTACAGTGTAAGTGTCGATATACCTGTACGTTTAACATCATATAACAACTGATTAATAATCAATGTGTTCCAGTGGTGTTGTTAAACTAACAAACTTTTTAGAACAAAGTTGTTCTTACGTTGAGAGAAATAGGAAATATAAAACATGTCTGAACAATGCCCGTGATTTGAACGGGTTATCATCAAGTGTTTTCAACCGGTGTTTGTACTACCAACTTGTAAGTGCAGCACAAATATTTGGTTAGGCTAAACTCTTAATGGTTGAAGTTAAGCCAAAAGTATATCTATTAACCTTACACTCAACATATTTAATGATTGCGCTCTAGAAGGTGAGACCATTTAATGAATGTGTCAGAAATTTTCACCGATATGTACTTAAAACTGTACCTTATTGGAAAAAATACGGCATGTTTTGTATATAAATAATCAATACTTTACAAGACTTTATAAAATGACTTCTATTTTATTGAGTCGATTGATATAAAAAGAAGCATACATCATTTATCAAATAAATGTTCTATTGCTGAAAATGTAAAAAGAGTAAGTTAGAGGTGTATGGGATACTATTAGGACAGCTGGCTACTTCTAACACCAAGTGTCATAATAACACAGTGTTTACATCCAATAGCCAATGTGCTCTAATAAACCAACCTTTACCTTCTACTTCATGTCTTGTATCTGAACTCCTTTACTCCCACGCAACCCCTCCCCCTCACTCCCCATCCCCCCACCCGCATCTCTGATCTGTACATCTCAGAATCTTTGAAACTAATTTGAAATAAATGCATGTACATTCAATCTGCCTAATGCATTTCACAGTTGCCACAGCTGGTTGGAAATCGTTTGCTCCATCAGCTGAAGCTGAAATTAAGTGAATGATCGTACTTTAAAACCAAAAATAAACATTCCTACTTGTTCCTGTCATAAAGTAGATGCCTTGTTAACAAGTCTTATGTAACGTGTTTGTGTTTGCACCATGTAGCAGGCAGTGTGAATGTTTTCAAACGGAGTCAGTATTGAGTATCGCTTTCTGCTTGTTTATATTTCTCTTGTTTCCTGGTGTGGCGCAGGCAATCTGTTTATACAGGTACCGGTATATTACATTCTATAAACTAAAATATCGTATTTTCACCTGTATTTGTAGAACATGAAATTATATAATAATGCAATTACTTTATTATTGATTGTTGTAAATGTATTGGTACGATGGCCGTTGCAGCAGGGGGATGCATGGTTAGAACGTCTGTTTTATTTCAGGTGTACACAGACCTGTTAACCGTCTTGTTTCCCACATGAGCTGGGTTTTGATCCAGTTACCCACCCACTTATACACAGTTGTAACTTGTAGACTCGCAGCTTTAATATGAAAAGGTGCACCTCTGTTATTTCATTATTCTCCTTTTCTCCAGACCAAGACAAATTTTCTCCGGGGAAATCACAATTTTCTAACAATATGAACATTCTTATCTTCATTTTAAAAAACTATGCAGGAATATTTACATTTGCCCATTTCGGCTGATTTAGGTTTACAACATAATATATTATAATAATATTATAATATTATATATAGCACCCAGCTGAATATCTGAATGTGATGAAAGGTCAGATTCAAACATTATAGCCTATATAATAATATCAGATGCAATTATCACAGTATGGAAGCACAGTGTGAATTTGTATTATAGTCCTCATCACGACATTTGTAGTATGTTTTTTAGTAGATAACTTTAGTTTCGTTTAACGTAGAGAAAAAAGGT
>JAULBR010081847.1:0-13827 GCA_032355825.1 Melanodrymia aurantiaca
TGGCCTCTTAAGACAGGTGGCTGCTTAATACAGGTCATAATGCATTAAAATTGATGATTTGGGAGAAAATTATGGTGGCCCTTTAATACAGGTGGCTGCTTAATACAGGTGGCCGCTCAAGCAGGTTTGACTGTACTTGTGGAATGTTTTTCAGGAGTGGAAACAGAAGAAAAGTGAGTTCTGTGAATTCATTAAGACGCAGGAGTCACGACCAGAAGTGAAAGGACTGACACTGAATGCTCTCCTCATCACGCCAGTTCAGAGAGTTCCTCGGTAACAATGTATTCCTCCCCAACTCTGACATCACCTATGTTTTCTGGGGACAATAAATGTTTTGAAAAAAAAACCAATGTCTTCCTGATTGCATTAATTTTCACAAGTGTAATATTAGTCAAATTATGCTATTAATAACCTGATTGTGCTTAGGCCGGAAAATAAGTTACTCCTTTCTTATTACATGCTGGAAAAATATAGGGTAGTTAGGTAGGAAAAACATTTTATTTGGGAAAATAATTTTATTTATGGCTATTGAATAGGTGTTGATAGATGTTAATAGTTTTGGAATGTTTTGGAAATACCAAAAAAGATTTATGGTCGGCAGGTTCAAATTAGGGTCGGTCGGGTAACCGGAAACAAAAGATATTTTATGATACGCCTTATATCTGAGGCTCAAGTCTAAATCAATGTAGGTATGAACATTGCAGAACAAAGCTTAACATTGATCAACCATACTTTCTTACACAATTTTGAGATTTTACCAGATAATTTAGAAACCACTTGTGAGATAAACAATCTCAAGTGGGCATCCGCGTATTAATCTCTATGTGGGTCACACTTGTAGTATATACAAACTTACTCTAATGGCAATGGATCTTTATTCAATGTTGTCATTTGTTTTGTTAATTTTCAGGTACAGACTGCTGCTGGAAGATCTTTTGAAACACACTGCTAAAGATCATCATGACTATCAGTATCTTCATGGTTGGTAGTCTATTGGTTTTGTTATCAAATAAATACTTAATTATATTCATAGTTCATTTAACATGACGTGATGAAGACAAAACAATTAACGTAGAACTTTAAGGAAGTGAAAAGGAAGTATAGGGGATTTTCTATGTTTATTATACCCTCGCTTCTATGAAGTTGTGTGGTATAATTATAGTGTTTATCTTGCCTGTGCATCCATCCATTCAAATCCAACAGCATATCTCCTACATTAATTGACATAGGGTCATCAAACTTTGTGTGTGGGTACAAAAGTAGGTCACTGTGACCTATATCTGGAACTTTGGGCTCCATAGAAGAAATCTAAGTTTTCGGAGCATATCTCGCACACGAATTAATATAGGGTCATCAAACAAGTGGGTACATGTTAGGAAGCCAGGGTATCCATGGAGCCACTTCTTTGAGTTACATCTAGTAGAGTTGTGTTCATCTGTACTGTAGCTGATGTATTGTGCTATATCAAGCAATTTACACCTGCTTTCGTGTTTCTGTTTCAATTCTTTGAAATTGTATTACAGATGCCACGGCTCAGATAAGTGATATTGCTATGCATATCAATGAGCATGTTCGTCAACATGAGAACTTTCAGAAGATGCTGAGTATACAAAACAACTTTGATAGATCTGCTCCCAAGATACTGACACCAGGTAGACAGTTTATCAGAGAAGGTATTCTCAAAAAGGTAATTTGAAAATTGCTTAGCTTATTATTTCACTATGAAATTCCCAACAGAAGAAAGATTTCTCACACAAGTTTAGCTTCCTCATTTTTCTATCACGCTGCTGTTTAGACACATTAATAAATAGGACATAAGAAACTCCTAATTAAGAGAGTGTTTAAAATCTGGATTTGTTTTATTTATTGCACAAGCAATAATTGGATTACTGTAAAACTGCCATTATTTGCATATGTAATTTTTGCATTTGTAATTTAACCTCGACAATTACAATCGTGCAAATAATTACTAGTACAAAAAATCCATTGAAAATACAACAATTTATCATTGGCGACGCAAAAATAATATATTGCGAGTTAATAAGTTTTTCTAAATCGCAATAATTACATCGTAGAATATTACCCGTCTTACAGTATGTCTAAAAAATGTACATAATATATGCAATAAAAATATAATCTGCAATTTGTGTAGGTCTGCAATGTTTTAATTCTCAATTTTGGTTACTGTGCTACAGGTCGCCCGGCGTACAGGAAAAGCACAGGAGCGAATGTTTTTTCTCTTCTCCGATGTTGTTCTATATGGCAAGCCGAAGTTAGTGGACAGTGGGAAGAAGACTTACTCGTGTTGCTGCGTTCTGCCCCTGAAGCATTGTGATGTACAACCAGTCTTCATTACAAGCCTGCCCAAGCTACAGGTAGACAGCGGAGGAATGTTCATGGTAGGTTTGCGTCTTTCTCCAGGGTTTAATCTACCATACAGTTTGAGACCGGTTACTGGCCCCATTCCCCTAAGGGGAATTCCCAATTTTGAAAAAAACAATTCCCCCAAAAAAACACCATTCCTAATGTTGATTACCGTGATTCATACACAAAATAACGAAATTCCTCTTTTTCTGTCTAATGCGTCATTTTTTCCCAATTTTCCAAAAAGGAACCCTAAAAATGGTCCAGATTATACCCGGTTCTCTTTTGCTTAATTTGTCTTAATAGTTTATTACTGATAATTCTGGTTGTCCTTGATTTAATGTTTTGACATTTATCAACCACAAGGTTTAATAAATGTTCAGAATAAACAACCTACACTTATAATGTATCCAACTGATATGAATATTATTATCTGTGAAGTATTTGATTAATGTCTGTGATGTATGTATAAAGTTTGTATATATTTAATTGATTTAGCAGATTTAGCTGATCATTATATATAGCTAAACACTGTGTTATGCAGTTTCACAATCTGGACTCAAGCTCCTTAATTAACTAAACGATTGTACACAAATTTAGGGTGTATCAACTGAATGCTCATGCTTAGTGCAAATGAAAATGTAAGCTTACTCGACAGGTCAGTAAAAACCTAGAACAGTGTTTTAATATGTTATTCAAAGTGAGCTCATTGCAATACTTTATGTTCACAGTATCGGCCACACGTGGCAACTCTCGTAATAATTTCATAATGCAAAACTTGAGTTTTACAAAATGCAATTTTTCATTTGAACAGATTTCCTGTAAAGATGAGTGTTTGCTCTTATATTCGGATGACATTCAAAATGCCAAAGCATGGACGGAAGATTTTAGCAAAGCTATTAGGCAAGTAATGTTGTTTGAAATCTGTACTTTAGATCCCACTATTTCAAAAGTCATGATCTTTATATTTGTCATTCTGGATTAATGTCGGTCAAACTACGAAAGAATTGGAATGAATCTACGATAAACCCAATATATCACAGCTTATTGTACAGGAGAGGAAAGCTTATTACCTACTAGTTGAGTAATGATTTTTTTTCTATCTTCCAGGAAACTGTGTACTGACCGCAAGACTTTACGGAAACCCAGCAGTAACATAGTGCCTCTCAGAGGCAAATCTCTTCGAAAGAAAACACGTCAAGATAAAAAGGAGGAACTAGTTATAAAAGTATTTTCTTTTTTTTTTCTTTCTTTGGTTTAGATTCATCCAAAAAGTATTTATTTGAGATTACCGTAAATGCACGAATACAACCTGGGGTGTGTGATGTTTTAACTGCATGGTGGACCCAGGTTCAGATCGAGACCAACCTTACATTTAATAGGGCGAACCTTTTGCTACCGAGATAAAATGTTTTGACATTGATGTTTGCATCTAACATTAAATGAATGAAATATGATAGTACACTATCGGTTCCAGTCACAATTAGCGAGCATTCACCCTATTATATAATGATAGCCTTAGAAGGCTTTTCATGGGTATAGGTCGGAGCTTAGGGTCTTGTTTAAGATGGCTACATTTTCACTATAATGGCTGACTGTACTGGATTTTTGTTGGTCCAATATATTGATGTTCTTCAAATTTACAGACTTAATATTCCCATTTTAAAGCAAGCAGATCATTACATAAATACTGTATACTTTTTATATCATATGCTTTTTTTATTTCTTTTGTGAATGCGATTTTTTTGTCGAACCTCTTCTGTCGTCACCTTCCTATTCACATCAACCTTGACCTCCCAATTACAGATGTATGAAATAGGAACATACATAGAGATTATAAAATGAGCGTGAGGGTCGTACGAAAATTATGAAACGAGTTTGTGAATTTTGTTATTTCCCGAGCGAGACGTAATTGCCTGGTTAGATTCAACAATGACGTCATCAGCTAGCTATAGCCCATTGCACGTGAAATTATTATTACATGTGTGATTTACCGATTATATTTCCCTGTATATCTTGAACTATGTGGATAATAAAGGTGTTTATGTTATTTGTTTTAAAGGGTAAAACACTACAGGCCATGCATGATGATGAACACTGTACAGTGAACTGTTCTCCTATCCGTGTGAAACTGGAGCCAGTCTGTGAACAGATAGCCTCTATATGTGAGTCAGATCTGAGCAGCTGTCTGTCGCCACGAAAGTGCCAAAATAGCGATGGTTCTGACAAAAACAGTAACACATTAAACAGAAGCGACTTCTCTGACCGAATATACAATCAAAAGGTTTGTTTGTGCAATATTCTAACCATTCTTGCATGAAATCTATTTTTTATTCTTGCGATCTGCTGAAAATATTCTGCAAACAGACTGAACAATTCCACATGCTACAGGTTAACTACGGAAGGATAATATACTCATAGACATGCAGAAATAATTATATTTTTACTGGCCCATGGTCATTTGTATTGTACTGGTCCCCACCTTGGGCAAAGGGAGAGCGTTAGTTTCTATCCCTGGATTGTCTTCTACTGTATGATTGGAGTGACTGTTAGTGCCTTGGTCTGAGTAGGTATATAAAGTTTTGAGCATATTTTCTTTCCTTTTAAATTATGTGGTCTTGGTGTTCGCATTCAATATGTTTTATTAATACATTCTCTATTTTGTCTTGTTCCATTTAGCAATCTACGAAGAGTTCACTGTCAGGTAATTCTATAGATCTGGACGATACAATTCCTGATGATGTTTTCTTCTCATCTGATGATCAGCACATCGAATCTTCAGTGGACAACCAGACCCATCTAAGAATGGACTCATCTCCTGTACGACAATCTTCAAACATAGTCACGCGACATGGTGCACAAGCATCATCACTTCCTTGGAAATCACCACGCAGATATCCTGTACGACCTTCACAATCATCTGGCTCAAGTACAACTTTGGCATCTTGCTTTCGGAAACCAATTTTACGGTAAGCATTTTCCGTGTACATATTTTCTGGTATGAGTTTACTCAGGTAGAGTTCAAGTTGATGTCTTGCCAACTTGACAGGCAAAAATACAAACCTAAATGATGGGGTTTACCATTTGTTTTCAAAAGGATAGGAGAATTTCACAAATCTATTATGTGGAGAATAAAAATGTTGTGCATGTTAATGATCCATCAATTGATCTTGCTTTATCTCTTGTATGTGTTGTTGGTGCTAAAAAATGTGTTTGTTTAACACCACTGGAACACATTGATTATTAATCAGTGGTTATTTGATGTCAGACATACAGTTTATCGACACTTGGTCTCAGAAGAAACCTGCTGTCACCACTCTTACTGCAGTCGGTTTTTTATGTGCACTGTCCCACAGATAGGGTAGCACACGTGTACCAGAGCCTTTGATGAACCAGTCGTGGATCACTGGTTGGAATGGGAAATAATCCAATGGGACCACTAAGGAGAATCGACCTATTGATTCTCAGGCTTATCCTCTTGTGCTGAGCTACCTCCAACTCCTGTGGTTGATACACCATCTTTTTTTTTCTTGCAGGATTCTACGTACAAGAAAACGTGTACACACCGATTGTGGACCATGCAGAAGAACTCATTTGTTACCAAAGGCATTGAGAAACAAATTACGTTAACAATAGAGTTTTATTAGTGATATACTTCACTGAGTATTAGTAGTAGTATGTACTGTATTATGCCTTAGTCGGATACATTTGGAAATTAAGAAAATTGCTGTAGTATTTCCACTAAATATCCAGTACATCGTCTTTCAATAATTTGATATCTTTTACCAATTCAAAGTGATGGTAATTTTTCAGAAATCATACACTCTTGTGTTACCACTGCCATAATTGGTTGTCATCGGTCTCCGTCACAATGAACAACTCTTTCACATCTGTAATCATATGATAATTAGATTTTATATTATTTAACATGAATGTTAATCTGTTTTGGTTCGTTTTGTAAATTGATAATTTTCTTTTAGTGTACTGTATCATGTGCCGACCACTCGACTACTCACAAAAAGTTAAAACAGCCTGCGACCCCAGCCTACTTAGTACTATTTACTATTTTGTGCATACATCAACAGTACTGAATTCAGTCTTGTCGCGCATACATAGATTTATATTTGTCAGAAGGGTCGTGGTCCGTCTTTGAAGTAGCATTGATTTACCGACTGTATTTTAACATACAAGTGTATCATTGCTGTAGACATATTTGTGTTTTACATTTGTAAAAGGTATGAAATTATTGATAGCTGATGTTCTGTATTTATATAATATATATTAAATTTGCAATTATGAAATTGTGATATACATGTTGTAGTTACTATTTAATAATCACAGATATTAAGTTTTATGTACATGAGATTTAATATGTACTAGTAGAATTTGACTTTTTATGACCTTTGATTGTGAAATCAAAATCATGTATGATCTAGAAACTTTTCAAGGAGTGTCTTTTCTATGAATATCATATGAAATGGGAGAATATTTGCTGGTCTAATACTGACATGAACACCTGTGAATGTATATTTTTACAGATTGTAACTACTCAATTATTTTTTCTATGGTTTGTTTAATCGTAAGCGGCAGTTTCAAGTGGCGATAGGCATCTCCAATACCCATTACAGATGACCCATGCGAGACGAGAAATCTCACATGTTTCAAATGGGTGTGTAAGATAAAATAATACAAGACAATCATTGTATAGCCTAAATGATGAGGTAATGCCAGAAACTTATCTTTGTTGTCTTATCCTAAATATGGATTAGATTTAAGATTTAGTGACTGATTGACAAGTCCATCAATAACTATACTTCGACATAGACTTTGATACAGTATTATAAATGTATTATTTAATCCTAAATGTTTTGCTGGGAACAGTTCAGGTCATGACTGGTACATCAAAGGCATACATGTTGTATGTGCTATCTAGTCTGGGAAAGTGCATATAAAAGATACCTTGCTGCTCATAAAAAATTGTTCCATTTGGTAACAGCCGGCTTCGTCTGTATATTTATTATACAATAGATGTTGTCTCTTGATAATACCGGGGCTGCACATTCTTGCACCCAGGGCCTAAATACGAAATTTGCCCCATCTGAATCATTTCTTTACCAAATTTAAGCCCAGAAAAAATTTAGTCGAAAGCAGGTAATTAAAAATCATTACAAAGAACTGATTAGTATATTATGAGATGAAGTTGGTTAATGCTTAAATTCTACCTTTTTGCTCAACTTCATTTCATAATTTAAGCTCTTGGCTCAAAACCATGTAATTTTCTTGTTTTTAAGCTATTAAGCTGACATAAGTATGTGCAGCCCCGGTAATTCAATGTACTCTAGTGTCGACATTACACAAACTTTATCTTCATGATACAGATTTTACTGCTCAATATTGTACATACATAATTGTATATAAATGTAGAGTTCATTCATTCCAATCTTCTAGTTAAGTTTATATATTTTTTCTATGTATTTTCCAGTTATGTATTCTTGTGTAAAAAGCACATCATGTGTGGAACAATTGTATTGCATGTTAACTTAATATGAAGGAAATAAAACATTACCTAGCAATAATATACTGTTCATTATTATTGTAAGATTATTATTATTATAATTAAAGGGAAATAATAGTACATGTATGTGATGAAAAATCAAGTCATTAGTCGTTTATATGTTCAGATATTATAAAGGTATTTACCATTTATATACAACTCACATTCTTAATCACTCCCTATATAAAAAAACAACAATCAAAATACAGTTTTGTGATAAATAATTTACTAAATATGTCACCTTTACATCACAGGAACTTGTTTAGTTTTCCCTATATGAAAAACAACAATCAAAATACTGTTATGTGATAAATAATTAACTAAAATTTAATATATCACCTTTACATATGTACAGAGATGATCACAGGTTATCAACATATACCGTACTCATGTGTCTACATATTGTAATACATTCTCATTTGCTTATATATATATATATATGAAACGCTACACAAAATCCATCTCAAGTACTGTTCAATTACCCCTTAGAGTACTTGCTAGATTAACCCTCATTTTGATGGAGACTAGAGCTATAATAACTATACAGCGATTTATTATATAACGGTAAGAGGTTCACAATATGATACAATACAATTCAGGACACAATACATATAAATTTTCATTAAAAATATGACATAAAAAATGATGTACATTTGTGGGTTTGTAGTAGAAATGTAAACTCTTGTCGGGTGGTACAGTAATAAAAAAGTCTAAAGCGTGTGTCATGACTTAAATTTGTATGTTTCATAAGCTGTGAGAGAGTTTAGTAAGTTGGATAACTTGTGCCCAATCCGTTTGTATATTATTGTAATAAAATAGGTTTTCAATAAAAATAATAAACTAAGTTTTTACAAATACAGGAAATAATTTACTATGTAAAGTTAAGTATCAAATTTGAACCTAGCTAATCCTGGCGCGGGGTTCCAATATGAACCTAGTCGACCATTTTCTGTACATTTTTACCTTCTAGACTAATATTGCACTGTAAAAATTGTTTTATGTAGAGCGGACCCGTAACCAGAGTCGGTGACATAAATCACATAAAGTCGTGACATGTTGTTACCTTGTCACTTACGACCTTATGTGGCCGCACCACTTGCCCACTCACGATAGTTCATTTGTATAAATGGTCCGGAAATTTATGAACACTTTTTGAAAACAAATCCATAAAAATTGAAGTTCTAGTGAATGAGTTGTATTTACGACATATGCCTGTTTAAAAGTTCTCTTCACTTTAGTTACATAAGTGAACTTCCGCAAATACATTCTATCTCTTATATATTGACAAATGTAGTATAAAACAGATGACAAATCAACCAATTGCTAATCAATAAAACGCCAATACTGGCAGACCAAAACAATTTGTCTCCAAAAACATAATATGAGATTCAAGATGAAAAAATCAAAGATAATTAAACACAAATCGAAGATAATTAAAAATGTCCATCAAAGTATCAATGTTGAGAATGCAATAGACACATACATGAACTAACATACAATTGTGAACATTTGTGAATGGAATGATAAAATATTTTGATCAATAAAAACATTTGAAATGGCTAACTATAAAAAGAATTATAATACATATGTTTGTTGTCTTAAGACACATGTGTTAAAGATTCAACTTTGTGAACAGATATTTGAAAAAAAAGTAAATTTCTACGACATTCTACATGACACAATGTCCAATTCAAGTCTTGCATTGTAATAGTCAACTCTTTATGTACGGTAATAACTTTCATTATTACACCATATTGATATTGAAATACAGTTAACTCTGTAACAGCCCCAAGAGCGTAGCGTGGTCTCAACCTGGTGGGGTGGGGTTCGAATATGAACTTAGCAGACCCCTTTGTCTATATTTTTCCCTTATAGGACTAATATTGCACTGTAAAAAATGTTTTAGTTATGTGGAATGCAACCGTACCTCCTTCAAACCCCATGAAGCTTATGCTCATGTGCACATTAAAGTTTAGATGGAAATTTTGAATAATGTACATCAAAATAAGCAGACTTCTGTTTACACTTATTTTTCTTGCTTGGTTTGTTATTTATAACAGCATAAAATCTTACTGAAAAATAACCTGCTACTCTCTTCCTAAACTGACCTCTTTAGTCCCAAACTTTCTTTGCAGATCCAAATGGCTGCAATAGTTTTACATGAACAAGATTAGCTATGGTTGACTGTGGAATAATTGGTTTAATCTACTATACAATTTGGGGCCAGTTATCAGCTTTATCCCATTAGGGGAAATTCACAATCTGATTCCCCAATCTCAATGGAGATAACATTCAAAGAAATTTCAAATTTGTTCCAGACGATTTTCTAGAATCTCTTATCCCTGAATACGTTACAGTACATGTATATTTAACGGCATAATAAATCTACATGTGAAGGAAAAAACATTACATTACAAGCATATACATACATATAATATTTCTAAACGATAACAATTCGATAAACGGTCATCCATAGTATCACTGCCTAATTAGTATTCTTACATCAATTTTTAAGGACTTGGACATCTGAAGCATGTTATGCCTTGCAGTGGATGAAATCCGATCACTTAACATAGTTACCTGTAGTTTTGGAAAAACGTTTTTTTTTTAAAAGAAGAATACATGCATTGTTTTAAAATGTGTCCAATTCACGTTTTCTCATTAAAATATGTTTTGAAAAAACAAATGATACCGAATGGCCATTCATGTTTTATTCTCTATATACAAATTAATAAGGTATCATGATCAAAGTAAAGTTGATTTTTGTTTAACGACACCGTTGGGAACACATTGAATATCATTTGAATATCATGATTGTGACGTAAGAATTTTATAAACAGGAATGACGACATAATTTCATTACGACTTTTGTCAACTGGACGGATTTAACTTGCTTTGGTAAGTCAAAAGCATTGCTCATAGATAAATAATCATAGGTTCTTATAGTACTATAGTAAAACGAATTAATTGCTTCTTTATACAGCCATTTGTTTGCTAGAGAAAACAATGTGCTTTCAACATCAAAAAATCTAATGGATTGCTCATTAATACAGCCATAGAGGCCCTTAACATCACAAAAACAAATAGATTTGTGGATCAATATATATATAAATAACTGTGGAATGGTCTAGAATTGAACGAGTAACGTAATAACACTTATAACTGAAAATATTCATTGACAATTAGTGTATGCACGCCTTTGTCAAAGAACAAGTAATTTCACATTACGACATTAAATTGAAAGATCCAATGAATACCTTCAATATATAATTATGTACAATAATCTAACTTTGAACTAACATTAATATTTTCACACATTGAACTGAATGATTCAATGAATATGTTCAAGATATAACTGCGTAGAGAGGTTTAACATTAAACTGATACTGTCAAGTTACGACACATTAAACTGAATGATTCAATGAATATATTCAAGATATAACTGCGTAGAAAGGTTTAACATTAAACCGGTACTGTCAAGTTACCACACATTAAACTGAATGATTCAACGAATATCTTCAAGATATAACTGCGTAGAGAGTTTTCAACATTAAACCGGTATTGTCAAGTTACTACACATTAAACTGAATGATTCAATGAATATCTTCAAGATATAACTGCGTAGAGAGGTTTAACATTAAACCGGTATTGTCAAGTTACCACACATTAAACTGAATGATTCAGTGAATATGTTCAAGATATAACTGCGTAGAGAGGTTTAACATTAAACCGGTACTGTCAAATTACGACACATTAAACTGAATGATTCAATGAATATCTTCAAGATATAACTGTGTAGAGTTGTTTAACACAGGTACTGTCAAGTTACGACAATTAAACTGAATGATTCAATGAATATTTTCAAGATATAACTGCGTAGAGTGGTTTAACATTGAATCAGTACTTATTATAAAGACTCTCCCTCAATCACGATATTGGCACAAAACATTTCCACTCTGCTGCATCTGCAGACAATAGCAATGACCTTGGAAGTGTCAGAACTATTTAGTTGCACGTTTTGACGAGATATATATACATGTACAATGTTAAACAAGCAATTTTACGCAATTAATATAATTACTCTCTGACATATCTGTTCATGTTTATAATCATATAATAAATGTATGCAATGATCTAGATACCCAAGGACAGAATTTTCTCTTCTGTTAAAATCAACTTATTTGCGTATAATTCATATATCGTCAGATGATCTCGTTTTCACACCAAAATGGTCAATGATTTTCTTTAAACTGTAAGCATTCGTTGAATGTCAATACATAACCTGCATGTGAAATGGTTCTACATTGAGGAAGTGATGTCATGTTAAACACATAAAACAGAAAGGATTCAGTGAAAACCTGTCTTCTTCTTTCTATTGTTCAATAATGAAATATTCAAACCAGTCTCTAACAAGGAGACAGTGTCCATGATATCAGTTACCTTGTTCTAAGGGTCATGATAGTGTTTGGCCAAACCAATCGTCTTGGGACAACATTAAATATCAGTTTACGCCGAGCCCAATGTGAAATTTAATTGACCCCCATATATTCTCGTATTAAGTCACTAATCACTGCATAATGAATTTATCCCACTACACACCATTGTTTACAGATACAAATACATGTAATTTAATCCACTGTCATCTGCACAAACAGTTTAGAATTTTATGGGAAATAATTTGATCTATATAATTTTGCCATGTATGCTGCGAGTTCCAAACTTATCGACTCTTTGTGACATTAGAGGAGATAATGTGACCATGGAAATTATTCAACAACTGACCTAAAAGAGGATAAATTTGGTAACTGACTTAATAGGAGATACATTAGGTCTGTAACACTTGTGACAGATATGGTCTCATATTAGGTCAACACGTAATTGGACCTGTCCAATGGAAATAGAAGAATTCAGTGTGACCTGAGATAAATAATATCGAAAATCTTCAGTGAATTATCTTTTAAATATATGACTGGACGGAATAGTGAATCACTGAACAATAAATATCACGTAACCACATAAAACTATAAGGAAGGATCCATTGAACAATGTCTATACATAATCGGGTGATGAAACGTTTTAGTTACCGAAACAGTAAAACGATTACAGAAAACTATATACATGTAAAATCAATGATCGACAAGACAGAAATGTCCCGTTTTGGTAACCGTATCATTATAGCTGTCGATGCTCGAACCACAGAATTGATCAGTATCTGGTAATGATGTTGGTGGTAATGGTTTGTTACTGCATGTAGAACTCTCTGCTTCCGTCCACACCTTGCCCTCCAATGACTTCAGAATATGACGGCGGTGGTTCTGTCGGTGGTGGCTTCGACAACTTGCCGGCGCTGTATGCAGGGGGTGGATGAGATATGGAAGCAAAGAACTGACTGTTTCCGCGAGAGCTTGATATGAGATCGGGTTCTGTGGGCGAACACTGAAAGGAAAAGAAAACTTGTATGCATAATTGTGCACTAGATTATAATACTAGTTAGAATAAAGTTACAAATCAATACAACTATTTTAGCAATATAAAAGATGAAAGACAAAGTTTGTTTGTTTAACGACGCCACTGGAACACATTGATTATTAATCAGCGGTTATTGGATGTCAAATGCACTGGTTATATCGACATTTGGTCACAGAGGGAACCCGCTGCTGCCACATATGCTCCTCTTCGATTAATAGAAAGTTATTTTTTATGTGCCCTTTCCCACAGATAGAATAACAGGCACCACAGCCTTTGATAGACCAGTCGTGGATCACTGGTTGGAACAGGAAATATCCCAACAGGTCCCCTGAGGTGGAGCGATCCTTTGGCTCATCGAGCTTCAGGGTGCATTATACCAAATAAAATCCCATAGCCCACCATGTTAACATATGTGCTTAAAACTGCTACAAATAACGTAT
>JAULBR010081858.1:0-13825 GCA_032355825.1 Melanodrymia aurantiaca
AGGGCCTTATTCGAAGGGGGACAAAATATAACGACATCTTCATAGGCAGTGGATATATTCGTTGAACAAAAATAATAAGTAAGTTTGTAAAATCTGTAATATATTCCAACCCTCACTGTGAGAGTGACTGTTGGCAACAGCCCGGTGACGGTCAACTGCAATTCATTCCGTGGCTCGGCTATACGGAATGAATTGCATTTGGAAGATATTACCCAATGAACAGGGTGGCTATTTCACACATTGATCGTGAATGACATTTCGACATTCAAAACTCAAACGAAACAGAATAGTTCACAGTTACCGTGACAGTTGAGTTACGCACGTAACTTAATACGCCAGTCAGCCATCACCTCTGTATTACATGTAGGACATGGCAGGAGAATCATGACAGTTTAGTCTTATTAGACGGATTAGTTTTAAATGCAAATAAAATACTTTTGGAAGAATTGTTTTGTTATAATTGTTGTTAAAAGAAACAAAGATCATTAGTAATAATTCTAAAACACCAACCTGCAATCGAACGTAACGTTCTTTAGATTTAGAGTTACGGAACTTTGGTTAAATCTTTTATATTGAAGACAAATATTTGAGAAAGATCGTGACGTCAGGCGTAGTTGCTACAATCAATTCAACGCTACATTTTTTCCTTGAAGCATGGTAAAAATAATATCAATACTAGTTACACACGAAATAGTACATATATATACGTCCATCTAATTTATATTGACGTATTTTTCTCAATGAATCGATTTAAATAGGCTCATTTTGTCCAACAGATTTCTTTGATTTGATCAATCAATGTGTCAAGTTGTTGTCGATCATCATCACACGATTCACAGTCACTGTAACACCGGCCGGGCGGATGTTGCCATTCACCATTGACTGTGTATCGGACCCGATACACAGGCACCAGACACATTATTTATACATGATATTTTGTCTGTTCTTCCTTCTATACTATACTTTATGATTTTTGTCTGTTACATATAATAGTACACCAATTACCATGCATTGATGGAACAAAATAAAAATGATCTTTTTTAATGTATCGAATTAAATAACTAACATCCTCGAAGACTGCCCAACATACAGCACTCTGAGACATCAGACAATGCCGGAGGGAGTTGGAATGCATTAAAAACTCTGGGGCTCCCAAAATCACCTGGTGAAAACTTTGGACTTCATCATGATCAGGGCGAGTGGACTACAGATCTAGCATGATCATGCTAAAATTTTAACGCAGAAGAAGAAGAAGAAATAATTAACAACTACGATGCATTACTCTCTTGCGTTTAATTACCATTAGATTTTCCCCACATTTTGTCCAGACACATTGTGAAAAAATACATTACAATGACATAATTTCACTTACTACATTGTAACCATATCATCTATAGCGATATTCTGGATTACTGAATCATACGTGATGAGATTACTGAATCATATGTGATGAGTAACCTCCCTTGATTCACAAACACAATAAAAACTAGAATGACAACATGCTGATAACAGTTGCAGATCGTTGCACATGTCACCTCACCCCACGTGTACGCTTGCTTCAGGAATCACAACGATTGACCACTTGCGGTTCGCCATCTTCAACACATTTCTGAAACAGCCGTACTAAATACCATTCCCACATTGTCTGTATGTGTGCTGTCGTATTCGACTATCCGACTAGCGCTGAATAAACACAGGTGACTGGTTAAATACATTGGTGTGAAACCCTGTGTAGCCATTTTTTATGCTGTCAATTCCTTGAGCGTTAAATGGCGAATTGCTTTTGTTCAATCAGCGGTGACCGGTCAAATGAAGCAATTTATCTTTACTTTTTACGTCCGATTCAGAATTATGACCGTCCTGTTCTGGAAGCTGAATCTCCGAATTAATGAATAACTTTACTACTGAGTGGGCGTTTCGTTTTGTGAAAAAAACTGTCCATAAGGTGAGGAATCCGGAGTACTGGAATAACGAGGTTCTACTGTATATTTACTTATGTATTATCATTGTGGAACAAATTCCTTGCATAATAAGATAGGGTTGGATAAATATTAATGTTAATATTTAATGTGAAAATTTGTATCTGTTTATTATGTAGGGTCTCCTAGCTCTGCTGCGGAAGCTAAAGGGTACAAGTGAAAAGGAATTGAGGTTATTACTACTTGGTCTGGATAATGCTGGGAAAACAACTCTATTGAAGTGTTTGGCATCAGAAGATATAAGTCACATCACTCCAACACAGGTACAAGAGAACATTTAAATACATGTATTTTATTATTATTTTATCTTCATAATCACAAATGGAGATCTTTTTCTCACATCAGTCCAACATGGGTACGAAAATAAAACTTAATTTTGTGGAGCTTGTATCATCCTGTTAACAGTGTTAAGATGAACAAGTTATTTTCTTAGAATTTTAAAAATAATAAGGTGTACTGTAGTAATGTTTGAAAACAAATTTTTTTTTGTCTGCAATGTGCTAATTCAAACCTTGAGATTCAAAATTGCATCACATGTTTTATGTTATAATAAACAAAACATGATGGATAAAGTTGACATATACTGCAGACTTAATTTTTACAATGGATATCTGGATATAAAATATGTTTACAAAGTACATGTATTCTTTACATATTGTATCTAGTAAAAATAATATGTTCATAACAAATGTTGCTCCACATTATAAACAAACTGCTGAAAGTTTCAATAAAAAAATGTGTTTATGTTTTACTTTTGTTCACTTTCATTACTTTGTTTTAATTATTAATTGTTCACAAAGAAGTTAGTGAAATGTTTTCTTTTTATTATTATCACAGGGATTCAACATCAAAACAGTGCAATCAAGTAACTTCAAGTTAAATGTGTGGGATATAGGAGGACAAAGAAAAATCCGACCATACTGGAAGAATTACTTTGAAAACACTGATATTTTGGTAAAGTTGTTCTGTTAATTCAACTTAATTTTATGTGGGTAATCCAAACATTATTTAACAAAAACTGGTTGACTAGAAAATCTCCACAAAGAACTTAACGTGACAAGTTTGTTAATCATGACCGTATCAAAAAATTCATATTGATCATGTCTCCTTGTATTGTGCAAAAGTTCTCAACGTAAGTTCTGGATATAATGAACTAGTTGATACAATAGATCTAAGAATATAGTGCCTATAAGATTGTAGGCTGGACCATTGGAGAGGTAAGCACTGGCTCCATAAATATTCCCACAGTAGATCAGGTTTTTTTGTTGAAAATGGTGAAATTTCAATAGTAAAAGTTCAATATTTGTTAGAGACAGTGGATCTAATATGGTTTAAAAAATAAATTACAGTGAGGGTTTCGTATGAACCCCCCACCCTCAGCAATCCCAGCTAAATACAGGTTTGGCCCATACAGTAGTAGACAGTACCAAATCCTGCTTCATAAGTGGTTGTAAATTTATGGAATGTATCCCATCAGCTTGGACATTGCTTTACAAGTAGTTTCCTGTGCTCAGGGGATGCCTCGCTTTTAAAACAGGTCTCTGAAAAACTTGTCAGCTTTATATTGATTAAATGATGTTATGCTAAATGTAGTAATTTTGTATTGAAATTTTGATCAATTTCTTTGTTTCTTGCAGATTTATGTTATAGATAGTTCTGATGGTAAACGATTAGAGGAAACTGGAGGTGTAAGTAGAAACAAAATTTCTTGTCAGACGAGATTTTAGCAATTAACCTACTTTTATGAAAACAAGGAGTTTCCAGATTACAAGTGAATTTTTGTTTTTCTAAATTAAGCAAGTATCTAAAAGTTATTGCAAATAAAATACAAACACATTAAGCTTTCATGGGGATAGATATATGTCAAGATTATATTCTCTGTTTCCACGGTCAGCAGATACAAAGAATTGGAGTCTTAACAATTATGTCGGCAATAAACATATCTAGTATACGTTTAGACATCATAAGTCAACTAAAATTGAACTAAGGAAGCAGCAGGCTATAAATTATCAATTGTGCTAATAAAATTCTTATTCCTAATCTGGGTATGAGCACTTCCTGAATTATTGCAAACTGCGGTCTGGTTTATCAAGATTGACCATTGTGTACTACTGGTAGAATGTCTGCCTGTGGCGGGATGGGTCGAGGGATAGATCCTCCACAGTGCAAAACATTTTATGGGCTTTTTTCCATTCCAGCCAGTGAAACACAACTGGTTAATCAAATTCCCTTGCTGTTTTTCGGTAAGAGTAGCTTATGAAGCGGTGACAGCAGGTTTTCTCTGAGACCATGCGTCAATATAACATGCGTCTTGACGTCCAATAACCACTGATTTATAATCGATGTGTTCTAGTGGCGTCGTTAAACAAACTTGATCTTTTACTGGCACCACCTATTATCGAAATGTATCGTATTAACAGGAACTGAATGACCTGTTGGAAGAAGAGAAGCTGAACGGTGTTCCGGTGTTAGTGTTTGCAAACAAACAAGATCTGATGAGCGCTACACCAGCGTCAGAAATTGCAGAAAGTCTTAGCCTTTCATCTATTAGAGATCGACAGTGGCAGATTCAGGCATGTTCAGCCATTACTGGGGAAGGAGTGCAGGTAAACAATTATTCATCTGTACTTTGATGTTAACATGTTCATGGATGCATATTGGCCACTGGTTCAGGTTTTAGAGGGATGCCACAAAACGTACACCAACACGTTAACTATTGGAATATTATCAAAATGTTTTAACTATGCCCTATCAAAATAGATCACCAAGTGCCTACCCTGATATTGTTATGACTCAATGTTACAGTAAAAAGTGGTTAAAGATAATATTTTTGAGAATGGAATAAGAATAGATACCATTAACTCTTTAGCAGTGGATTTTGAACAATATTAACACAAAAATGTGTAAATTGGTTATATTTTGTCTATATACCGGTACATGTATTTAAAAATAAATATTTCCACTTTTCTTTTTCAGGCAGGACTGGATTGGATGATAAAAGTATGTTCATCAAATAAGAAGAGATAGATATCCGAATTTAACATTGAAAATATCACTTTTATTATACTCATTGTATTCACTCTATACTGCACAGCCCTTATGTTTTGAATGCTCTAAACGTAAGTGTTTTGCAGTATTTAATATATATACATGTATATGCCTTGCTGTCATAATAGCATATGGCTGTGATTACTGTTCACACACGACAACACAGATGGATGAGCTGGTATTTAACTTCTTTTGTATAAAGAATAGTGATTCTTCATTGCTGTGCGCAATCACATGATAATAGGGATCATGCATTGCAATGCAGTCACATAATAATAGGGATTTTGCATTGCAGTCACATAATACTAGTAATAGGGATTCTGCATTGTGGTTACATCATAATAGGGATCATGCATTGCAGTGCGTTCATATATATACATGGTCAAAGGGATACTTCATTGTTGTGTGGTCACATAATAATAGGGATCCTTCATTGCTGTATGGAACTAATAGGGATCCTTCATTGCTGTGTGCAGTCACATACTAAAATATGGATCCTTGATTGCTGTATGTGGCTTCATACAAATAGGGATCCTTCATTGCTCTGCAGTCAAATACTGAACTGTGATGCCAATGATTTGGTCTTGGTCCTGTCTCAAACTGATTCTCATACTTGGATGTGTTTGTATGTCTGACTTGCAGAACTGAAGATCCAGAAGTTGTCAATAACGAGCCCACTATAGAAATAGTAGACATTTGGTCAAATTGAAAAATTCATATCCACAATATTATTAATAAAAATAGGGGTTCCCAAACAAACTCGTTGGATCCACATTTCCAATCCTTACTTTTGCATTTGCAGCACAATAATCCCACTTCTTAAGAGCCTGATTTGCTATTTAACGAATATCATTCTTTATTGACATGGTTGTTACTATCATTATCAATTGTGTCGTAGATAATAATATTACAGATCAACACGGATATGTTTGGATTTTAGTGGCCAGTGTAGTTGTTTTCTGTGATTTTATGGGTGAACTGGTAAAATATGGGACTGTTTTCTGAGACATTTTACTGTATTGCAATGTATTTTTGTCAAATAATAATCATTGACACATATCAGTGTATGCTGGTTAAAGAATATTCTTGTAGAAACTTTTATTTCGGCACAATGCATTGGTTCTGATTACTGGTAATATGTAAACTCATAGATCCAGTGCAGTTATTACTTTTCTATGCTACATAAGACGAACTGACATTATGCAAACTGTGTTTGAAACTATTCTTTATTTTGCCAAACATATAATGCATTATTATTTATAGTACACATATATTAGAATCGGTCACTTGGAGTATTCTCATACTGCAATCTTTTCACGAGTAATACTGTAAAACGGGTATTATTTACGTGTAATTTCACATTTGTCATTTAACATCAAAAATTAGAATCCTGCGAATAATTTTTAGCAATGATAACTATTAAAGACAATAATGGTATTTTTTGCAATGCGAAAATTATATATCGCGAGTTGATGTTTTGGAAATTGCGAAAATTTATACCTGTGAATATTAGCCATTTTTACAGTACATTGCATATTTCATCAACAATGTACGAGACACTTCCCAAAACATGTTGTCAGTTAGTAGTATGTATTCCAGTTTTCATAATGCCAGATCTTTTAGAACAGGTGATAACTAAAGTTTCGATCAGCTTTCGTAATCTCTTGAGGAACAGGTCTTTCACAAGTGTAGGGTCTTTCACAAGTGTAGGAAGCTCTGTTATAATCTTCATTAAATTGAACTGACTCGACGAACTTGCTTAGATGTAGGTTCATCACTTTTAAAAAATGTGTAAAATATTTATTGTTGTCAATATCCCAAGTGAGTTAAGCATATCCTAATCTACAATATTGGTAGTAATTGTCGTATGCATAATAATATAATATTCCTAGTTTTTGGGAACAGATCTGCATTTAAAAATCTACAATTTAAACAAAGTACATGTGAAATATTTAGACAAAATTGTTATTAGTTTATGTCCCAAGTGAAATAATGTATCTGAAACTTGTGACAATTAAAAATGATTTTACATGTACTATTTATTATGAAAAATGAATTTTAATTATTTTTCTGTGGTCTCAGTTTAGGAACAGGTTAAAGGGAATACTGGTACACTAAAACTAAGTTATAATAATACTTTGCTAGTTTAAAATTCTAATTATTATTACCAAACAAATTTTAGTTTGCAGTTTAAACCAAACATTCAAATTTATTAATGTTAAAATAAACATTTTTACTCGGAAACAATTTCAAAATTTCTCTTTGCATGGTGAGCACAAAAGAAATCCAATATCTGCTGATTTCCATTTTGTAATTTATGTTTGTATGTCTTTGCTATTTATAATATTTGCAAAGTGTTGTGAAATAATATGTAAAATATTCTATCCCATTTCAATTATTAATTAATGTGATGAGTTTGTGATGCGGTTATTTATAGTTTTGTTTTGAATATCAGTTCAAATATCAAATAAAAAAGGTTCATTCACTCGTACAAGGTAAATACCAATAAAATTTTATTATCAAAATTTTAAGAACATTTTTAACTATGCCAATTTTGTTTAATGACATTCAACAATATTTTGAACCATTTATTTAAGTTTTCCCATTAAATTTCACCGCAGTGACTGTAAATCAAGTGACAGCAATTCGATGAGGGTTTTGGTGCATTTTACGTTGGTGCTTGTGATGTTTAATGTACACATGAATCTAACAAACTGATTTTTAATTGTCTGGTACCCTAGACATTTCAGCATTTTTGGTTTTCTTTTTGTAATACTAGGTTAATAAATTATGCAATGGTATATATACTGTATACTAAATTAATGTTTATTTTAATTACTGCCAAACACACTGAACTCTGTTCTATCCTTATTGTATAACATTTAATTCTGTTTATTCATATTCCGTCCATTTAATTAATTCAGAATTTTATATAACTGACCATTCTCATCAGTGTTGTTTTTTATTGCTGTCAATACCATAATATTTATTATAACCGAGTGACAAGACAATATTGTCAGGATCCCTACACTGTTTAAAAGGTGTTTTGACATTACTTTAACACAATAAATGATAACTAGTATGAAATTATGGTCTGTAGTATCATATGATTTTGGTCCACATTTTTATAGGATTAGACTAGTTAAATTAAACGACGAAACTAAGAGTATCTTAATTTATCTTTTGTTAATGCCTCTGTTATTGTAATAATGTATTCACTTATTGTGTAGTCTTGTTTTATTTTGTACTTGAGCAAAAATTGGTTTTTATTTTTACAATTTGTGTATAAAGTTGTATCCTTTTATTTTCTTACTATTCGATAATTTCACCTGACTGATCCTTCCCCACCCTCATATTTAAAGAGCAAAATCATAAAATTGGGCAAGTAATTTATATGCCTATAACCATTTGTTTTCTTTTTACGGAGCTAATAATACAATAGGATGATATGCTTGATGCATTATCATGTTGGAACTCACATTAAGATGCTACGTATACAATGTATGTATAGTGTTGTATTACATAATAATCTGAATTGACATTCTTCAAATGTAAAAAGTAAAATTGTTATAGATGGAGTTGACTTTAATTACAATAAGTTGTCAATACTATTTGCTGTCACATGTGGTAGCAAGAAATAATATTGTGATCTTTCCCACAAAACATATCGTGAATGTATTTTTGTATTAAATTTTATATATTTTGAAGTATAGTACACATGAATATTGTATTATTGATTTTATGTAGATCAAAGTGGGGTGACTTCACCATTTTATTCACATCATGTCTTTTGTATGTTTCTACTGATAGTGATAACTTATACATGTGCTGAAAGTGGTTATTCAAGGATAGGACATGAATATTGGATGCTTTTCACAATTCGGACAATGTTATGATTTGGGCCTCACTCATCCAAACAATAATACAGTAACACTGTACAACACAGACAAATGTACCTCTAAATTAATTATATCCTATTCAAAATTCAGATTCCCCCACCCTCTAGAGAATTCTATCAAGCTATTTGAGAAATCACAAGGGTGAACCAAAGGGCTTGGTTCATTTATGTGTAGACACATAATTATTGTGATTGTTTTTTTTTCAAAACTCCTTAGTAATTTGTGTAGATATTATATTTTACACTCAGCCATACCCATGTAAAGGATGTATTAATGAAATGGTGAAACGTTTAAAAAAGGGACGGCCACCTCAAAAACTATTTTATCCAGCACTAAGCAGACCCAAATACTGAAGTTTTTACCCAATACAAACATGACTTTTACCCAATACAAACATGACTTTTACCCACTTCTGAACATTGTTTGAATTGTGAACAACTTTTATGCAGTGCCTAATACAAACTTGTACTAAGTTGAGGTCATGCATGTTTACACGCGAATCGTCAGAAAGCCTAGTAGACATAATGGTCCAATTAACTCATTGCAATATATTATACATGTATTATCAGTCGAAGTTAAAAAGATATGGTTGTGAACTACCTGTGCTTATTTTGTGTATCAATTATGTAGCTTGTCTCAAGATACTTTCGAAAAGTTCATAAATGTTTGCTCAATTTAAGTTCTAAGATAAATATTGGATCAGGGATTAATTGTGGAAGTTTAAGAATCAATGTTATTTATAATATTATACTATAATCTATGTCGTCTGAGACTTAAAATGTCTGAACCACTCGGATGTATTGTAATTTAATTGAAATTTTTTGGGCAATTTTAACTCCAAAAATAATACAATGTTCCTTAAAATTATAACATCGACATTCCTTGACAAGGACCATGCAGGACAAATTTTGGTAATTTTTATATGTTTCAATTTCAAGCACAATATTATGTTATATTTGTATTATCATCTGGTCAATTTCGAGTACTTACACATCATTATGGTACGTTTTGTGAAAGAAATAATAAAAACTTTATTTAATCATGTATTTGTTATTGTCTTAATATCAATTGGACGACACTATTGTCTGATAACAAGTGAGAAACTTCAATTGTACAAAATATTAATGTGAATTATTGCACTTAAAAAGATTTTTCAAAGGACCCCAAAAAATCCAATTTTCTTGCATATATTCAAAGATACATATCATATAATTAAAATACAACATGCAGTACGTCCGAATTCACACAACTAAACAGGAAACTATACTGCTATTTTAAAACTGTCCGAGATACAAAACAAGATAATGAGCTACTCGCTTACATGGTACTCTGATGTCATTTAAGTATTATTGTACAGGGTATAAGCTTAAATAGTGCTAAAAGTGGAGCATGCATTAAATATATATTGTACCTTGGTTATATGCTATAACTCTGTATCACACCTCTTGGCAACCTTCAAATAGCTGACACTAATATTCAGTTGTTTAGGTTTTGATGTTGCATACTGTTAAAGAGTTCTGCATATATCTTCTAGTCTGAGAGCATGAGCATCCATTTACTTCTGTTCAGGTCATCTTACTAGTCATGAAAACTGACGGATGGACTGGTAATATATTCTACAACAGCCGTACTCATTAGCTGTCTTGTTAGTGTCATTATAACGATTGTTCATAAAGAATGACATAACCGTGTGATTATACTGATCAATGTAATTGCATCTGGTAAATTATTTATATTTAAACAAGTTGTATGCTTTTCGATTACAACTGAAATAAACACTGAATTGCGTGATATTCATGTTCCTCTACAGCTGTTGAATACACGGCTTATCACACAGCACATACACAACATGATACAGCAATTTTTGTTTATTCTTGATGCCTATTTACTCTTAGACCATCCATCATAGAATTACCTAATAACATGATGATGCCAATAACCAAGGAGCAATATTTATTTTAATTAATTATATACAAATATATATAATACATGTATATCAAATAAAAGAGAAATAAACAAGTGTGAACATATTTTATTGATGTACACTTGTAATGTTAAATAAACTAAAATGACGGATATATTTTAATTATATAAAATATACAAGCCACACTTGTATTGAACTGCACTGCAGGCATATATGTCAATCAAATTATTTTCCTAAAAATATGCTTAAAATTATATGTTTAAATTTTATGTAAATACTTGCTGGAAACTTAAATTGAAATATTTAATTGTAAAATAAATGCACAAATGTCTTCAAATTTGAGGCTAGCATATCTTACTACGTTGGCTACCACTAAACTGGACAATTGTTTTCAACCCTGGTGATATTATAACAATAAAACTTAACAAAAAAAAGAGTAATAAACGTGTAAAATATGTGATAGAAACCGCTCTTGACTTATTCAGTAAAATTCATCTCTTCTCCAAGTAGTTAGTGTCCATATTGAGTGATAATGGATTTAGCTGCTTCTGTTTGAAACAATCCCATTCTTGGATACAATTTGTGACATCTGAATCACTTTGGATACCACAGACATCACCCAAGATGTGCCAGAGACCTGTACAGAAGGATCTGGACACCTTTTATAGCTATGTGTCGACATAGACCAGGAATTACGTGAATCAGTCGAGAAAACGGGTCGATATGCAAAGTGGCCGAACGTAATGGTATATAGTTCACATCTCCCCAATGAGTCTTGCACTGAACACGTACTAGGTTGGAGTCATTACTGGGATGAAAAATCTTCCATTTTTCTGAAGTGGACACCAACACAGTATGTACAAGCCTTCAGCTCATTGCACTGCCACTCCCAATCCACTGATTCCACCTATTTCCTCACCACATTCTCATCTCCTTCCATGCCTGGCCTACAGATTGACTGGTGTGAACACATTCACATTGAAAGAGATGACATAATACTTGACATGCAATTCATATGGTCAAAATGAAAAGAAAACCCACATGAAAGACGAGATTCTGAGCATATTCAGTGTTTAAATAAATGCAATATTTCACGCAACATTTCAAACAACATCTTCACAACATAGCTTGTAGTGGTTTGCTAAAGTTTTTCAATCACAGCATGAGTAATGTCAGTCGTTGATGCATAACCTCCCATATCTGGAGTACGCAACTGCAAGGTAGCGAAACAAAGATCATGTGAAATAGGTACATGTCCAACTGAATTCTCATTTAAATAGAAACATCAATGCAAAATTTAATAGCATTCAAATCAATAATCTTATAAACAGATAATGGAAATAAATTGGAGTTGTCTAACCAATATGAAAACAAGAATACATTTGTAAATATATCTATTAATCTCTATAAATCATTTAAACAAGCTTTTCCTTACTTTAAGAGCTTTAATATATTACTAAATTATTTGAAACATTTACATATTTAATATTCATCAAAACTACAGATTTATTACTTCACAAAATATTTTTAGGGATATATTTATTTCTTTATTTTGTAAACAAATTTGAGTTTATTTTTAACAAAAATTGATAGTTGAACTTGCTCCAAAGTGCTTGGATATGGATAAAGGATACCATAAAGATAAGATTTTGCTCAGTCCATGGGCATTCAATAATAGCAGACGTGATACGATGTGTGTAGAAAATCTTTGTTATGCATTAGATTTGTCACTGTCTAATATAGTTACCTTTCCATCCATAATGACTTTGTAAATGGAATCCTGAATGAGTTTAGAGTGGTAATCGAGGTGGATGTGCCGCAGAAGACAGCACGCGCTCAATAACACAGCTATTGGGTTGGCAATGTTTTTGCCTACAGCTTCACCAAACGAGTGACGGGCACCCTAAAAGATAAATGTAAAATTGAATGAAAACTATGGCACTCTTGCAATTAAAATCTTTTACAAAATTAAATGTAGGTAATCCAATAACGATATATTCTGCCATTGCAATGCTAGAACTGAATATTTGCAATTACTTAAATCAATCTTGGAATCTGTATATTTGAAAACTGCACTGATATATATTAAAAAGAGAAAAAGATGGATTAGTGTCGATGGTCAACTTACTACATACACGTTTTACCAAGAATTTTCTCCATTATGTGGTTAGCCCAATTTATTTGGTAATTGGCTCGCTAGCTTAATATTTCATGCATTACAACTGTAATTGTATTCTTAGTGTGCCAGACAAACTGTCTAGTACAAATGATAATCCACGAATTTAAAATGTAATTGTGAATGGAATCAAATATTTTAGCTACGTGGGCTTGACAGATATGCTTGAACCATAATTGCGTTATAACTAACTAATGCAGCTACTGTGTATACTGTGTGGTGTTCCACCAGTTCTGTGACTGACCTGTTCGAAGATGGCCACGTCTTTACTGTAGCTCTCCCCCGGCACCACACCTGCACCGCCAACCAGCCCTGCAGCCAAGTTATCAATTATGTGACCGTACAAGTTGGGCATAACCATCACATCAAACTGATGAGGATTAGACACAAGCTGAAGGGAAAATAAAAACAAGCTTGAGTGAAAGGAAATCAATGCTTTAATGTTAGCATTGCGTGAAAAACTGATGATTATACAAGCGGAATTGAAAATCACATTGGACTGGCTGCAATATTCCATCTTATAACGAAATACATGTAGTTAGACGTAAAGGTGTTAAAAGTTGGCTGATATTTTCAAGTCAGTTAACAGTTTATGCCAGGGACAAACAATATCACACAAAATCAATAAACTGTAGATACCCAAACCACGTTTTATGTAAAATTACATCATAATGACCAAGCAATGACATAACAAAAAGTTAAATAAACTTTTAATAACTGAAATAATACAGAACAATATATATTTCACATTGCCTTTAGTCCTACCCATAATGCATACCCACGAATACACCACCATACA
>JAULBR010081869.1:0-13824 GCA_032355825.1 Melanodrymia aurantiaca
TATTACTTTATTACTAAATTCCATAGTCATATTACCCCCACCAACCCCACTGTCTTGGACACATCCATCCGGGATCTTGGAGGATGTACCCAAGACAGACGTGCTTGAACCTTCAGTGGATGTAAGCACGTGTCAAATGGTTGATTGATTGATTGATTGAGACTAGTGAGGAACTTTACCTTTCATTCTACAAAAAAAATGTACCGATATGTTATTACTTAATTATTATATTTATTATTCCCAGGTACATGGCATTGTCAACGATACGATCGAATTCGTGAAAGGGATTCTTTTGACAGAGATTAACAGTGCAACGGACAATCCAGTATCCATCCTACGTTTTGTTAGTCAACTCCGTACTCTACTATCAAGCCATTATTCAATTACTCTACATTTCAAATCTACAACAATTAAATTGCAGTTTTTGTAGACATATTCAGCTTTCATAACACGTCCTAGCTGAAACGTCTGTGGGCGGAAAGTCCGTCCATTACTCTATTGCAACACAATTTATCAGTTACCCAATAATACCATGAATACACTGCTTATCCCTATTTCAGTCATGCTGTTTTATCTTAAATAGGTGTCATGCATTGATGAGTCTTGGCTGCAATATTATATAGCAAAATATGTTATACATTATATCTTCTTTGAAATAATGCTTTAAGATATATTTTGTGGCTGGTGTCAACTCGCATGGACATGGTGAAATAGGTTACATAACATAATATTATATGTTGCAAAAACTTTAACCGTCACAGATGGTATTTGCTGACACAGGCGAAATCATCTCTGGTGGAAATTTTCATGGAGAGTATCCAGCAAAGGTAAGATATGTTCTTTCTATAGGACAAAGTGATTGGTGTAATGAAAACACAGAAGGTAATTATAAACAATTCTTCATATCCCTGTGGCTGTGTTTATGACGGGTGCATGTCACCTGTGTAACATACGCTCACCTTTCTCAAAATGCTGGCAAGATCGTTGCTTTGGTGTGATTCGTAAGTACATGCCATGTCGACTTTGTTGCAATGAAACTTCGACTCTAACCGGCACAGAGATACGAATTTGGCCTTGTTGATGTTTGGTTTTCAACGCTGGACGGAACAGAGGTCGCCTGTGACGTGCCTCCAAATTCGCTAAATTAGTTAAATCCATGACTTTCAATTACCCTGAAGATTCCATTTTATCACGATGCATGCCTTTGTTCAAATGGTCTTCCCAATTCTCATTAAGCCATTTCCTTTATATGGTCGCATCCCATCATGACTACATCCCATCATGACTACATCCCATCATGACTACACCCATCATGACTACACCCATCATGACTACACCCATCATGACTACACCCCATCATGACTACATCCCATCATGACTACATGCCACCATGACTACATCCCATCATGACTACATGCCACCATGACTACATCCCATCATGACTACATCCCATCATGATTACACCAATCATGACTACACCCATCATGACTACACCCATCATGACTACATCCATCATGACTACACCCCATCATGACTACATCCTATCATGACTACATGCCATCATGACTACACCCATCATGACTACACCCATCATGACTACACCAATCATGACTACATCCCATCATGACTGCACCCATCATGACTACATCCCATCATGACTACATCCCATCATGATTACACCAATCATGACTACATCCCATCATGACTACACCCAGTACATCGTACCTATATCCTATCTTGCCATCACTTAAATAGTATGCATGCTTTAGATTTGATGGGTTTATATTTTCAGTTTTTTTAAAGTTGCTATTAATCCTCTTTCGCTATGAATGTCTTTGTGCCTTTATAACGTGTATGCTTTTTATCACAAGAGTATTTTGTTATAGGTCCTCGATTATCTTGCCATAGGGATCCATGAGTTGGCAAACATGAGTGAAAGACGAATAGAAAGACTTGTGAACCCAGGTGAGAAACAAATGCGTTGTGTCAAAATAAGTATCATCCACATAGTAACCAAGCCATGTATCATGTAATTTATATAACTACTGCATTATAATGTATAATTATAATCAAAAGCAATACATTTTCACAAACTCGGCCCATGTTAAGTGGAAAACATGGGCAACATAAAATATATTTAGTTATAACTTATTTACGTGCTTATATCCAATTATATCCAAGTCACACAGTCCAGCTGCCTCGACTGTCTGCCCACGACAGAAGTTAGTGTTAGTACGAGAGCGGAAACCTGCTACTTCATATGCACTTTTCCACAGACAGGTTAGCACATACCAAGGCCTTTGTTAAACCAGTTGTGGACACTGGTCAGTATAAGTGGTATTACACCTACCCATTGAGCCCGGCGGATCACTCACTCTGGGTTGGAGTCGAAAAGAGAGATCCACCCGCGGGATTCGAACACTGTTCCTACCAGCCTGTAGTCCGTAGCTTTAACCAATACACCACGGAGGCCGGTAAAATATAATTTACTTTAGATGTTAGTTAGTTATAACTTAGCACGTCTGTCATGGTCACGCAGTCCAGCTGACTCGACTGCCTGTCCAGGACAGAAGTTAGTATGAAAGAAGAAACCCGCTAATCCGAATTGATAAGTAGCAAGGGATCTTTCATATGAGGGAAACAAGTCGTTTTCATGTGTGTACTGACCAATGAAATGTCTTTTGACAGCGCTCAGCGAGTTACCAGCATTCCTGACGTCAGATGGAGGACTCAACTCCGGCTTCATGATCGCTCACTGTACAGCTGCCTCATTGGGTGAGATAAGGACAATAGTTATTTTCATTATAGAATTCAATTAGTATACATGCTTGTGTACATACACGCTGAGGTCAGGTCAAGATGTTTTACGTCTACGTTCAGAGCAAGCTGTTATAGCAGACGCCTGCCGTGGGCATGAGTTCTCGCCTAAGACAGCCCTTGCAGGAAAGTATGAGGTGGGAGATGGAGAGGGAGAAAGGTGGGATTGTTGCCCATGACTAGCAGCACTGAAGGAGCAACGTAACCAGGTGCGGGGACCGAAATGAACGAGTAATAAGTGGTGAAGGCTGGAATTAGCAATGTTTCTCAGCAGGAGAATTAGTCCAAATTGAAATGAAAGCGCCATGAATTTCTGAAGGTATTTGGGCGCTAATTTTGAACGGTTCGGCCATACACACTACATTCATACATCTATTTAAAGTAGATACATAATTTCGTATAGTGGCTTTAGTTGTAACTATAGCTATCGCACGGTGTAACCGACGAATAGTATTAAATAAAGGAACACTGATTTGAACTTATAATTGGTCTAACTTCAATATAGCTTCCAGTTATTTGGGGGGTTTTCTTAATGGGTTAACTCAACAAAATATATCTGCTTCTACATCTTTGTGATCTTCCACATGGAATGTGTGTGACTTAATTAAGATGAAGTTATTTCTTATGCTTATGCTTATTGTTAACCTTGGCTTGTGTATTTAATTAAAAAAAAAATTTATATTAAATATCTATTGTATATTGTTAAATCATGGTGTTTATAAGTTGCATTGAGTTTTTGACTATGTAAAGTAAATTACTTTCAACATTTTACGACAGTATCAGAAAACAAGGTATTGTGTCACCCGTCATCTATCGACTCGCTAACCACGAGTGCCGGCACAGAGGACCACGTGTCCATGGGAGGATTTGCCGCCAGAAAGAGCCTGCGTGTTGTGGAGCATGTAGAGCAAGGTATCCACAGCTCTTGTATCCTATGTATATAGTATAACATGACACATGATTGCTTCGTCAAATTCCGAGGAATGTACTGTCCCGTATAGCTTTCTAGATAAAGAAAAGACACAGCAGATTTTCTCTGTGGACTGTAGAACACGTGTCACACTCTGATATTCAATAGCAGATGTTTGAAGATAATCACTCACCATTCGGGCGCGAAAATTGCGATCACGTGACAACGTAGAGAACGAAGTTACATGCAAATGCATTTGCTTCTAAACAGAATAGAAGAAACTGTCCTTGTTTAATCTATATAATTGTATACATTTATTACATGATTATAAACATCAACAGAAATTTAAAATTGTCATTTTTATTACGTAAAATTGCTTGATCTACGACGACGTACGAATCGATCACACACACAAAAAACACGCACATAAATAGTTAGAAGACTTGTGAGGACACTGCTGTTATCTGAAGATGCAGCAGATCGGAAACGCTTGGCGCCAAACTTTGTGATTGAGGATCTTTAATTGTAACAAACAAACTGTATGTAAATAAATTTATGAAAAATCGTATGTGTGAGCATTTTATATGTAATAGCGGTCCTGTGTGTTACAGTGATGATTGTTTGTAGGCCTATCAATCAATGTTATTTCTTGTTGTAGTCTTAGCAATTGAGCTTCTCGCCGCGTGCCAGGCAATGGAGTTTCTTCGACCTCTTAAGACCACTGCTCCACTGGAAGAAGTATATAAACTCGTCAGAACTGTTGTTGGGTATGTGTTTTTGTTTTAGTTAGTCATAACATATTTACTTGATTATATCCAATTAAGGTTCAAGCAAGCCTCTCATGGTCACACAGTCCAGCTGGATCACTGGTTGGAACTGGAAATAACCCAAAGTGTTCACTGAGGAGAATCGATCCTTCGACTTATCGAACCTTAAACGGACTCTCTGGAGTTTAGCTATGCCCCGCTTCTAGTTAAAATGACGTCTGATGCAATAATAAAAACGGGTGTGTTCCCGCCGTGTGTGCTTACCTTTCGTGAACAACTGATATCATCACAGCCAACACGACTTTATCACAATATATTATACGTAATATTATTCTTTACATTGTTGTGGCTCTTCCAGGGCATGGAAGGTTGATCGCTTTATGGCGCCAGACATCGACGCGGTTACCAAACTGCTGCAAGATGGAAAGGTATGAACCTAAGTACATATTGTCATAGCAGTTGATTCAATAAATCGTCAAAAACATTACATTCAATTGGTCTAGATAAATAGTGAAATTCTATATTTAACCATAACTGTATTCTTCATATCCTTTTGCTATTCTAATAGAAAACATGAGTGATGTTAGTCTTTTTCTTCATGGAATATTTCGAGAACATCCAGTAAATAACAAACTTATCGACAATGTGTGGGATATGGAGAATTTGATTAAGACAGTTATTAAGTTTGAATATACAGTATTTTTCTTGACAAACTCAACCCCTACCCAAACATTATTTTCCAAAATACTAGTATTTATTTTAGTTAATATTTTGTTGAGTGATTGTTATATATATTCGAAGGTTGGCGAGTAATTTTGTTTTACTTTTAACAACGTATACTGATAATTTATGATATATACAAGGTGGATATTCTTTTTATCATCCATTATAATTCTGTCTTATTAACAGCAATAAAATGAAAATGAACAAATATTTGCCAGATGCGACCATTATTATGACGTCATATTTCAGATCTGGAGAGCTGTAAAGCCGATGATGGACAATTACCATTCAATGCAAACTGTTGAAACCAGAGTGTTCTCCCCTACCACGACCTCTCGTGGAGATGGCAGCAATTTTAACGGACCAATCACAAAGAAGCGAAGGATTGCCAAAACGTCTCAGTCACAGACGTAGAGCACACAATGAGAGTCTAGACAATGACTGGAATCCCAGATCACGCCAGGGTGGTGTGCATGCGACAGTAACCGTTATTGCAGCTTGACATTCCATATCATGATAAACATTATTTGAAATAACCATGTACACATGTATGTATCAGCTAACCTTCTACATTATCCATCGTATCAGTCCTTCGTTCAATAAGGCGAACGTTGTGAGACAAAACGTTTGATCACTGGTGTTTGCATCTAACGTGACATGATCGGTACCAGTCAAATTGTTTTTTCGGTAACAGAACGCTCGCCCTATTGAACGCACAAGAAACATTCATCAATCATGTATAGAATTATAAATAAAACACATGTTTATTTGAACATGTTCGTGTTTTGTCCTTATTTCATAAAGACAGTTACATAGTCAGTCAATGTTGCTTTACGATGTATGTTTATGTTTTATCGTGTAAATTCTTAGCCAGTGACGGTGTCGGAATGTTACGTTGAAATAATGAAAATGGAACAACTAAAACATGGCTATGCATAGCTGTGGAGTATTAAAGGTACACACTCTTGTTTTATTTGGTAAGAGTAGCTTATGTGACGACAAGGGATTTCGTCTGGGACCAAGTGTCGATATAACCGTGTTTTTGACATCCAGTAAGCGCGGATTAATAATCAATGTGTTCCAGTGGTGTCGTTGACCAAACAAACTTTCAATATACTATTTTCTCTTGATGCCGAGCAACATTTCATCTGCTCCAGCATATTATAATCATGCTTACATATTACAACTTCTGAGATACTTTATAGGACCATTTCGTGTATTGTCCTTAAAGTGCATGTTGATTCACTATGGTTATAACTGTTATGGACTGTATCGGAAATCTTCAAACCATATGTGATGTTCGACATTCAGAGGTACTTCAGTATTATGATGTCTGGTTCCATACCGTATTCCATTATGTGTTTTCACGTGATCGCTTAAGCTGCCTACACACGCGCAATATTATCATATTGTAGCAATATTCAGTATATGGATGGATAGGTTGCTTTAGCGCTTTCGATAGCTTTGAGTCGGGAAAGGAAGCAGAAAACACATCGGAAATAAACTATTGAACAATAATATTGAAGATCTGCTACACACGCTCATTGTTGCTCAATACTATTGTTCAATCGTCAATAAAAATCTATTGTGATTTGATTTCGTCAATATATTATTGATCAATTAAATTTCGGGCTTCAATATCGCATACAGACGACAATATTCAGTATTGACAATCTTATTGTCAATAATATTGCGCGTGTGCAGGCCACATTAAGCCCAGGTCACACCGAGCTACGACATCGTACGAAGGGTGCGATTCAAGATATCTTCGATTGTCCCCGATTCGGCTACTATATTACAATCGTAGTTGTGTGGTCACACTGGAAATGATGGTTTTGCGACGCATCTGAGACAATCGTAGAGAAATCGTACGACCGTCGTGCGACATCGTACGACCGTCCTACGATGTCGTACGACGTCTTACGAACCCACGTGATGTCGTACGATGTCGTACGATGTCGTACGATGTACGACGTATTACGATGCCATGTTATGTCGTACACAAACATTAATTTTTTATGAAATAAATCTCAAGTTGAACGCACGACCACCACAGAGCATCGTGGCATGATCATGCGACGTCTTTAAACACGGCCACACCGGCCTTACGACGTCGTACGACCACCTGCGATGGGTGAATTTCGGGTGATCGCTGACAATCGGCGGTGAATCGTGCGTAATCGTGCGACGTCGCAGCCATCGGGGATCATCGCTTCAGTTATGATTCGTGTCTATGGCTTTGTTGTATACATTATATCAGAAAAAACACACGTGTAGAACGTAGCATTAATATAGCAAAGCTTTTAACTAAAAATAATATTATCCTTTTTACAAGCATGTACTGTCACAGGGACACATTTATTGGTATAGAATTGGTGTATGGTGTACGGTTTTGTGTTGTGTTTGAAAGGGAAATCCCCGATATTACACTATGGTTTTGTTAAGACAGAATGATGCCACCGTACGTGCTTATTGAATTACATTGCAAAATGTTTCTAGCTATTAGAAACAACTTTATTTATTGCTTAGAATATGAATATAATGTTATGTACATTCCATACGTTTGTAGTAGCTTAGTATAGTCTTTTAGTTTTTTGTCACATTAATTTGTTACGTACACGTTACTGTACGATCACTTGCAGATTAAGCTGTTGAAATATTTGCATGATCAACAATATCAACTCATTGAATAAAGAGATATTGATAGCATTTTAATAATAACGACCCGTGTAAAGGAGCAGAAGTCTGGAAGGTGTGCAAGTCCCATAATATCACAACAACATGGATACAATGATAACATGGATATTAACGGAATGAAGCAAGTAGACTGGTCCATACAACGAGATGTTATATATACAAGTCCTGGCGTCACTGTAAGAAAACACTCAGTAAAGCCATTCTATTTATGTAAGTCTATTTTGGATCAAGCATCCTACAAGTAGGTATATAGGTCCTAGTGATTTATACATTGTTTCTGACCTATATTCCGAGACGGACTCCAGGATGTTTACACCGGTTCTAGTGTGAGGGATCCTGTACTAATAGCGCCAGTTGCGCATGTGCGGTCACATCCGTTTCAAACTGAGACGTGTCTCGTGTCTCTTTAAAACTACTTACGACAAGATCAGAGAAAAAGTAGCTCAGTGTGGAAAGGGTTAATCAATGCAGGTCGTAACTCACGTGATGTAATTTAAATGCGTTTCCAATCTTATCACTATTGCATTCATTTTTTCCCCAATCTTATCACTGTTGTGTTCACTTTTTGCGTGTTTCGACAGATTAGCGTTATTCCTGCTGGCTGACAATGTGCTTTCTTTAGCTCGGCGTCATGAAGGCGAGACGAACATAGACGCGCATGCGCAGGTGAGCGGGGTGGGTGCCGGGGAGAGGGCGGGAGGAGTGGGTATGTGTTCCGCATCACCCAATAAACCCGCCTTCATCATGAGATCGTGGTGGTATGTTTGAGTTTGGTAATTAGAAAGGTAAAAGGTAATTCTAGGTGATATATTAACCAGTGTGTGCTGTCAGATTCAGCTAATCTCGCTTCACCACTAACTATGTTTATACCTGTTTATATACTTGACATACTCAATAATGTTATAATAAAATACGGTCACCACTCATTTACAAGTAAAACTGTTTTACAGAAGCAGAACAAACAGACACCATGTGTGTACCGAGCACATTGATTAATTCAGTAGCTACTCGCTGCCACTACATAGACGGAGTTCAAGTACGTCTATCATTGACACCTAGTTCAGCTGCCTCGACTGCCCGCCTAGGAAGGCAGTGTTTGTATAACAAAAGAAACCCGCTACTTTTTGGTATAAGTAGCAAGCGCTATTTTATATCTACGTTCGCCACAGGCAGGGCAGTACATACCACGGAATTTATTTAACAGTAGTTGGATTGTGATCGGTGTAAGTCCTGTATACCTACTCATTGAACACACGTGACATTGTTTGTGACAGAAGTTAATTAATTGTAGAGTTTTTGAATGAATTACGACTGATAAGAGATTGCTTCGTAATTTGATCAATGCACTGACGTCATGAAATGTAATATTTGTTCATATTTGATGACAAGGTGAACGTTATCTCTGTTATCTGATGTATTATCTATGCGTACACGTTACAGTATAGTTCATGATTGATGAAAATATGATGTTATATTTATTAATTAATGTTCGATTATTTATTTATATCTATTTTTAAATGCTATGTGTTGGCTTGTTTGATAAGATTCACATAATTATTATTGACAGACCAAGACTAACACCGCGAGATAAGCACAATCACAAATAGGTAATGATGATAATTAATATCATTCATGTGTATAACGCTGTTTGTACTATCACCAACAACATTCATAATATGTTTACGGGGTTGGGGTGCATGCTGGCTATAAGCTATTTGAGGGATCGTTTTGAAAACTTCATATAAAACTGAATATAATTATTGCCAAATAGAAAGGTGAACAGTATAGTATTGTGCTGTTGTAAATACGTTTTCCGGGGCTAGCTATGACGTCAGAGTCATCCGGGCATTACGGACCATCATGGCCGCTTGTATTCAATCGTATTAAATTTCCAAACCACTTTGTGTTTGATTATTAAGAACCAAACACGAGCATACAACAAACAGGGGTTGTACGAATTATGCCCATGTACTTGGGTAGGATTGGGCTATAATTCCACCCACATTACTTTACGCCAGGTACCAGAGGTGGCATAACATTTATTTGTTTAACTTAAGCCCATTAATTAATAATCAGCAGCTATTGGATGTCAAATACACAGTTATGTCGTACCATGATCTCAGAAGTATCCCGCTTCCGCCACATAAGCTACTGTTATAGATAGCAGTGAGGGATATTGTATGTGTACATTCCCAATATACAGAATATTACACACCGCGGCTTTTGATGTACCATTGTGGAACGCTGGTTAAAACGGGAAATGCGCCACGTTCCACGGAGAAGGGTCGATCGTTCGATCCCCGGGAGGAGAGTTCAGAGGCGTGCAGCTATCAATAATATGGAATTAGATGGGAACACAATGGGGAAAGTAGAAGTAGGTTTGTCTTTGCTGGTCTGTTTCAAACTGCGCCAGACAGAGACCTAGCTGTACAATGGGGAAAGTAGAAGTAGGTTTGTCTTTGATGATCTGTTTCAAACTGCGCCAGACAGAGACCTAGCTGTACAATGGGGGAAAGTAGAAGAAGTAGGTTTGTCTTTGATGATCTGTTTCAAACTGCGCCAGACAGAGACCTAGGTACCTCTTTCCCTCGTGGTCAGATGATCTGTTTCAAACTGCACCAGACAGAGACCTAGGTACGTCTTTCCCTCGTGGTCAGATGATCTGTTTCAAACTACGCCAGACAGAGACCTAGGTACGTAGTGTCCCTCGTGGTCAGATGATCTGTTTCAAACTGCGCCAGACAGAGACCTAGGTACGTCTTTCCATCCTGATCAGATAGTCTGTTTCAAACTGCGCCAGACAGAGACCTAGTTACCTCTTTCCCTCGTGGTCAGAGGCGCGTGTCGTAAGGGGTCGAAAACAACCGCTGCTCCAAAAAAAAGGAAGAAGATACATTAAAGAGAATAGCTCACCATTTCGGCGAGAAAATAAGCACCACGTGACGGAAGCATGGAGCTCGGTGTCGAGTGGTAAATAACATTGGGTTTCACTCCGCTGCATCTCCAGACAATAGCGAGACCGTAAGCAGTGTATTAACTATCCAGGTTCCAGTTTCCATCCCGCTCCATCTCCAGACAATAGCGTGACCGTAAACAGTGTATTAACTATCCAACAGGCTAGTTTTGGCGATCGATTCGTATATCGTAAACATAGCATGTTTACGTAATATAATGACATGTTGGCATTCCTGCTGTTGTTCGTAGTCATGTAATAAATGTATGTACGTATGTTAATAAACCAGGACAGTGTCTTAGCTACTGTTTACAATGATTATACGCAACTTCATTTTCTTGTGGCTGACTCCATGCTTTCGTCGCGTGATCTCAATTTTCCTGCCAAAATGATGAGCGATTGTCATTAAAACAAAAATTCCAAAATTAATTTTGTTTTAAGGCCCTACACCCCCCCCCCATCTAAATGTGCTGAGAATGCGCCTGGATGTGAGGAAATGTTCCCAACAACCAACCCTCCCCCAAGCGCCACCACTTCCCTATAGAACACATCTGCACCAGCTGATAAATAATTACTATTAATGTACATTGGCTATTCATTATGTGGCCTGACGCTGTTTAATAAATACCAGAACCTACATGCTGAACTGATTACGACGTATTGCCACTGTCTGAGTTAACCCGATACATTTATTGTCTTCCTTTATGTTTATTACTGTCACTTTGGAAGCTGTTACGAAACTATTAAGCAGACGGCTATAACAAATCCTGACAGTGGCGTTGAATGGCGAGGCGGGATGGTGTAAAGCTATGGTGTCAAGCACGGCAATTTGTTAAGTTATGGCAATTTGTTAAGTTATGGTTGTATTAGAATGAATTGCGCAATAAATAACCTGCAATACCCACAAGAGACATCGAGAGAGAATTATAGAGAGATATATTCACAAGAGGCCGCGCTCGTTTGACTTGTTCAAACATACAAGACGTGAATCATACACGGAATGGGTGGAATGGGTCGTACTCGCAATGTCAGGTCACTGTTTATTAGGCGAGGATGAACGTATGGACAAGTTCGTTTTCATACCATTCTAATTGGATGCTTAGAGTTAAAGGTGCCATCTGAGTTAAAGGTGCCATCTGAGTTAAAGGTGCCATCTGAGTTAAATGTGCCATCTGAGTTAAAGGTGCCATCTGAGATAAAGGTGCTATATGAGGTAAATGTGTTATCAGAGTTAAAGGTGCTATCTGAGTTAAAGGTGCTATCTGAGTTAAAGGTGCTATCTGAGTTAAAGGTGTTATCTGAGTTAAATGTGCTATCTGAGTTAAAGGTGCTACCTGAGTTAAATGTGCTATCTGAGCTAAAGGTGCTATCTGATTTAAAGGTGCTACCTGGGTTAAAGGTGCTATCTGAGTTAAAGGCGCTATCTGAGTTAAAGGAGCTATCTGAGTTACCGCAGATATCTGACGTGATGACTACAGCGCCCGGCAAAGCTCGCATATATCTGGGGTGATGACTACATCGCCCGCTAAAGCTCGCAAAGATATGGCGTGATGAATAGAGCGCCCGCCAAAACTCGCAGAGATGTGGTGTGACGACTACAGCGCCCGCCAAAACTCGCAGAGATGTGGTGTGACGACTAGAGCGCCCGCAAAACTCGCAGAGATATGGTGTGATGACAAGAGCGCCCGCCAAAGCTCGCAGATATCTGGCGTGATGACTACAGCTCCCGCCAAAACTCGCAGAGATAGGGTGTGATGACAAGAGCGCCCGCCAAAGCTCGCAGATATCTGGCGTGATGACTACAGCGCCCGCCAAAGCTCGCCGAGATGTGGCATGATGACTAGAGCCCTCGCCAAACTCGCAGATATATTGCATGATGATTAGAGCGTCCGCCAAATCTCGCAGAGATATGCAGAAATATGGCGTAACGATTACAGCGCCCACCAAAGCTCACAGAGATCTGGAGTGATGGACACAGCGCCCGCGGTATCACACAACAGACATGTTAGCAATAGCGGAGTAATACGTACATAATGTTTTCCTAATTAGTTCATGGCGAGATATTATCTTAGAGTAGCAGCCTGCTTGTTAATAATAATACTAACAAAACTGTCCGTGCTCTATCCTGTGGTGTCTCACTATTTAATGTTTTTGGTCAAAAATAGTGCACCACTAATTACTAGATAAAACTGGGTCAGGATTGTACAGCACAAAAGCAACATGGTGGATGAGTAGAGCAAACACGTATTGAGACGCGTTGAGGGGTAGGCGATGATCAGTGTTATTCCGCGGCACTGTAATAACAGTGAACTGCACGTCTAGAACACGCATGTATTACATCCCCAGATACGTTCACACCACATACTATTATTTGTAGAGAACATTCTTTCCAAAGTGTTATGGGAAAAATTATTTTCTATTAAAACAAACATGATAAGTTGAACAAGATAAAGCAACTATCTGCACTTTAAGATGAACGCTATGGATATGCACCTGTTGGGCAAAGTATGATTGCCTTACATTCACGAGCTCAGAGTTGGCAATAGCTTGCTTTCGTCTCTGTATTGGCTGTGAATCGTGAGCATATGCCGTTTCGACTTCGTCTTGTACTGAGGTACACATTTGTTTTTGTTAACGGATGTGTTGTTTAGCATGTAATGTAGGTCTTAAAAAGAACAAATGATATATGCTGGTGTTAACGATTCTCTAATGAATCACAGTGACTGTCACAACACTGTGCTGCTGGTGTTAACGATTCTCTAATGAATCACAGTGACTGTCACAACACTGTGCTGCTGGTGTTAACGATTCTCTAATGAATCACAGTGACTGTCACAACACTGTGCTGCTGGTGTTAACGATTCTCTAATGAATCACAGTGACTGTCACAACACTGTGCTGCTGGTGTTAACGATTCTCTAATGAATCACAGTGACTGTCACAACACTGTGCTGCTG
>JAULBR010081880.1:0-13822 GCA_032355825.1 Melanodrymia aurantiaca
ATTTCACAAATATGAGAAGGTTTTAAGGAAACAAACGATTGTAAATATTTTCGCATAAGGTGAATTCCTTTTTGTGCCTGTCCTACCAATTTAGTTTCTGTATCCTTAAATGAACCTCCCGGTGAAAATACAACCCCTAAATATGAGAATTTGTTTACAATTTCTATGAGGTGATCACCATATTTAAATTGCAAATTAAGTGCCAATCTTCCCCCTTTGCGAAACACAATCATTTTTGTTTTCTCAGTATTTACACACAATCTCCACCTCATACTATAGTCGTGGAGTACATTAAGACAATTTTGCATATCAGGTTCGCTTTCAGATAATAGGACTATATCATCAGCATACAATAAAATAAATAACTTTAACATACCAGTATCAACACCATTAACACCACTGGCTATGATCTGCTCCTCTAAATCATTAATATACATGGAAAATAAAAAAGGTGAAATACTTTCACCTTGCCTCACGCCCAGGTTACAAATAAAAGAATCTGAAACAGTATTAAATGATTTAACAAATGATTTTGTGCAACTGTACATGGAGCGTATTATATTTAACATTTCTCCTCTAATTCCTACTTGAATGAGTTTGTACCATAGGTTTTCCCTTACCACATAATCAAAAGCCTTTGAGAAGCCTATGATATGTTTTCATTTATTTAGGGCATTCTTTACTAAAAACATTTTATACACAAGGACATAAAAAGCTTGTAGTATGGCAACTTTAGAATATTTATCCCTTAAACTTAAAATATATATTATTAAAACTAAAATCAATAAACATAATGAAATGTTTAAAACAGGTAGTATATTACGATATTAAAGTGGCATTATTAGAGTTGTTTATAATATATTTATGTAACTCTTTAACATACATAATTATATACTATGTTTTCTTCATATTCGGATAATTCATTTCTGACGAACTGATAGTAGGCCCTATTAGTTACGTTAGATTTTTCATTATTAATATTATTTTATCTTGTTTATAGATATTAATTTTTATATTTATTTAGTAATTATTATTAAGTTAATTAATTAATTAATTAATGTATGTATTTTATTTATACACCTCCGACACTTCAAGCTAACCCTTCCGCTAGTTAATACCTGCCCATTTTGACTTGGATGTCAGTCGTAAAACATGTTTAAAACTATTATTAACACATTTCTGACATTACATTGCCATCCAGATCCATATCGGAACACTGATTTTCATAGCATGCGTAAAGAGGTGTCTATGATGAAAAGTTATTAATCAGTTAATTACTTTTATTAGTCGGGAGATCGTCAGTTACTCATCAATACACGTAGGCCTATAGACCGTAATTACAGTACTGTCGCAACTCAATGACACTAATCATCGCATAATCCATATCGCTACGCCAGGTATACAGTGACGTCACTGACACACAAGTGTTGCTGACACGAAATTATTGCGCGGACAAAGGTATGACGCGTGAATCGTCGCCTCGACCGAAGCACGGTTTCTTATCTTGCACCTGGGTCATGCCAATAATATCCTGATACGTTTTCAGACGCCCAAATGAAGTGCGTCCAAGGTGTATACGCTCACTGCTAATTACTGCAGTTATTACTGGAGTTATAGGCTTAAATATGATTAATGACAACCGACGCGCGAAACTGTCGTGGCAGTGTCACAGTATGAGCGTGACAGTGTGATTTCATTGGACCAATACAAGAAGACCGTGCATACAGCTAGTTTTAATTTTGTTTACACCGAGCAAGAATTATTATTGTTTAACAAATCATAATTTATAATAATATTAAAATTACAATAATTTGAAAGATTTGAAACATATAATAAATGTATACCATATAAATGTTTGGACATTCATTTTATAACTAACATTATTATCACTAAATTGTACAGCATTTTGTTTCATTCTTAATAAGTAAGAGTGTTTTAACGTGGCACAAACATCTACATAGGCTACCTGCGGCCGACATTTCTTTCATTTATTGCATAAAATATGATTTTGTTGTTAAATACATGCCGATTGTTCTTTGCATGCATAATACCAATTATTATTAATACTATTATTATTACATGTATTATCAAACTAGGTGAAGATAAACATATTTTTAAATGAGTTATTTCACATAATATTAGCACGAAGAGTAAACTGCTAAAAATGTTCATATAGAAGACGCACAATTATAGACAACTCGGGAAATAATGTCTGTTAAGGGTTATTAAACCGCGACAATCTTTTGGAAATCCAGGCATTGTCTGAAGTAAATAAACTTTGCACCTAATTCAAGCTTTTAGTAGGAAATAGTTTAAACAAAGAATAGTGACGTCTTCAAATGGATATGTTTGAATATAGGCGACAAAGCGACCATCACGACAACATGATATGAGCGAAGTCGTTAGATTGTCTTGTCCCGTCATCACCCGACTTCACGATGTATTTCACAATTTCTCACGGTACGTGCCGGTATTGAAACAAACCAAATACAAACAATTGGCGATAATTTGCTTTAAATAAACTACTAATTCAATGGCAAGCTGCAATAGCGATGTTGAGAAGAATATATTTTCAAGTCGTGTAATTTCGCTTCACAAAGGTGTTATTCCTGTGCCCAGCTACAAATGCTGCAAACCAACTCCCTTTGTACAGCAAGTATCGTTCTATTGTCAATGAATCCCACACCATTTCTAAATCAAAATTCAACAAGAGTCGCATAATTATTAATTTGATAATGTAATGTAGAAGGTAGTATTTGTGGCGCGAGGAGTGAACTAGGATGTCGCCAGGGCGGAGGTTGGTGAGTAATGATGGCCTTGTGTCATACGAACAGCCCATGCGCCGTCCCTGCCCCGAGCAGGTAAATGTTGCTAACCAGGTAATTATCTACCTGGTTGAAACCTTCCATCTGTGCTCTTTGACTGCTAGATTAGAGGTCTTGACTTCTGGCGTGGCAAATTATACACATGGCATTCAGTTTCACTCAAACATTTCTGAGAACAAATTTGAAATATTTCATTCCGTGCGACAGATTGTCACAATCAACGTTAAAAGATTGTTCAAATGTGTTCTTCAATTCGAACACAGTTTCAACGACTGGCGTGGAAATAAGTCGTTTTGTGAGTTGATTGTATAGTTTCTAATTTCAATAATAGAAATAAGTATCAAAAATTCTATTTTAAATTATTTATTTCGTATTAGGATTTGCAAACAAATATTTTATAAAGTGTTCTTTTTATCTTACTAGATTAATTTCATTCGTGTTATGTCATAATGCTTTGAAGAAAAACTGTAAACTACGTTCTATGCATCATTGACAATACAAAATGGCGGATGTACAATAGACCACGCAGTTAATCAACTCTTTTCATAATGCAAGATGTCGAATACGAGTTGAACAATATACCACGAGACTAAGATTGATTTTACATTTCGTTATTAAACGTTAATTTTATATTACTCGACAATTCTGCAGTATATAATGTATATGCAATCTACGTTTTACATGCTCATCGATTTACTTATTCTATTATTGACAAAAATACATGTTCAAACCCAACCGGCCCAAGGTTAGGGTAAACAAAAAAATAGCACATATGCATTTTTCTTCTTGCTGAGACGTTAAACTCAAAATCAGGCGTAATATAATTTGTTAACGTTATTTTCTAGGTTTACTATTTAATTTTAACTATGCATTCGAGTACTCTATATTTTTATAATTAAAAAATTCAATATTCTAGAGAGTTATTTTCTGGGTTTACTATTTAATTTAAACTATGCATTCGAGGAGTTTATATTTTTATTATTAAAAAATTCAATATTGGAAAACAAATACATATGAGAAACGTTCCCATCTCGTTCCATTCGAACACGGTTTGAGACGTATTAAGCGAAAAGAAACTCGATTCAAGAATTGCCTCGTTGTCAATCCCTACCATACCACCAGTCAAAGAAATAAATTTTAAAAAAACCCATTTAAACGCAGCGTTCCGATACCACTCATTATCATCGCTCCAGCCTTACACATTGTGTACCCAGAATAGCGTACTTGAACATAATTTGTCTTGTCGTATACTATGTACACTGACAGTTTTTGTTCTGCATTTTGTTTTGTTGTAGGTGAAGATTTGGTTTCAGAATCGTCGAGCCCGTGAACGACGTGATCGTGAGTCAGCACAAATAGCGCCATTACGACAGAAGTCGTTCCAACCACTGCTCGTGCCGTCAGTCACGTGGCCCATCATGCCGACAAGCGGCTCGCTGGCTCAGCTGCACACGGCCATGCAACACACCAGGATGGGCTTCCTGCCCTCAGCATTCAGTCTGTACCTGCCCCACCACGACACGAACTCAGTACCGTCCTGCACGGACACCTCGGCGGGCTGCATGGACGCCATCATGTGATGGAATAATATGAACACTTATGGATATAATTAAAATAATGCTTTATTTGACACGAGTTGTAGTGAGTAATTGCGACTTCACATCAGTACATACCACATACATATAGCACGCGGCAGGACATACGAGTTGTATTTATATAGCACTATTAACTTTTATTCAGAAAGTAGACTTTTCATGCACAAAAAAGAAGACGATTTTAAAAACGAAGAAAATAGAATTCTAATTCAAATTTTGTGCAAACTATTTTAAATAATAAAAATTTTATGAACGAAAACAGCTATAAATTGTTGGTGTAGGACATGTTAATTAAGTTTTACCCCATTTGTATTACCTTGGCATAAATGTAAGAATAGTTAGTTCTATTATGAATAAGACTAATCGGTATTTTCTTGTATATAATATTGACAGTAGCCGGCAGTGGTGTATACATACAAATCACGTGTGATGTAAATCAAGTATATTGATCATTGTTATTCATATTATTTAACATGTATTTGTTTCTCAAATACATAGGTATGTATGGAGTCTTGTCGCTTTAATATAATAATAGACTAGGTTCTTGATATAACCATTGAAGACATTTGTATAATTTTGCATATTTTGTCTACAAGATCAATGGTTTGTACAAAACGGTGGAGCAGGATACGATCACCTTTCGCGAACACCTGGCTGCTGTTCGTGAGTACATGCAATGTCTGCTTGGTCGTAATGTCCCTACGACGCGGCCTTCTTTTGTCGTTTAGATTTCAATACAATCGTCTCACTTTAAACGAAACAACCATACTGCCGCCTGCTCTAGTTTATATGAGAAACAAATATACGTTAAATGAATTATATGAAACAAATCTAGATATGAATAAGATATACTTATTATGAACATAATAATATAACTTTCTTGGATCATGATAGTTACCCATTATGTTAATTAACTCTTGTTTGTCTTCATTTCAAAATCATTGTCTTTTGGTGTGCCATTCTTGTTGTCAAGCATTATCATCCTCATCCTCATCCCACCACAACCACCACCATCATCATCATCATCATCATCATCATCATCATCATCATCATCATCATCACCATCATCACTACCATCATAATCATCATAATCATCATCATCATCACCACTATCATCATCATCATCATCATCATAAAATTGATTACTTTACCTTTCCAATGCCGATGTGCTGGCTCATTGATACAGATGATGTCTGGTGTTTCGTCGTCTTTGTTCAAAGTTGTAAAACTGGTCTCATACAGTTATTCCAATTTGAGTGATGAACTGGAAAGTTTATTGAAAATCCTTCCTGGATCTCCAGGGATTCTGATGTAGGACTTTACTCTATTTGTTTCTTCTTCTGCTTTCTCTTGATGATAGTTTTGATTGCATTATAGAAGATGAGATCATCTTGCTTCATCTGTTCTTTCATGTTCAACCATGTGACAGTGTGCTGGGATCCACTGCATTGATATTACTGTGTGCTTACTGATAGCTGTGCCAGTAAGGTGTGCATCTGTTGTGATGTGTTCTGGTACTGCAGTCGGTGAAGATTACTACATGTGGTGGGTGAGGATGGGAGGGGTGGGGGATTGTTCTTGGCTGAGTGCTTCGTTGACTGCGGTTGCTTCAACTGTGATGTTTGAAGAATGTTAACCAGTTCTGGAGGTTTTTGCCTTTCGGGAATTATATTTAGATGTACTCTTCTCCTTTTTTGACGGTTTAGATTATGTCGTTTAGATTATGTAAGTTATCTCAGTATTATATTGTTGCGTGAGTACGTACGTATTTCAGTGTTTTGTTTGTATGTCACAAAGTAAATAAAGAATTGAACCAAACGTATTGCTCTGGGTGTTTTTATGCCATACTGTTGGTTATATCATACTATAACGTCAGCCACATCATTATTATATTCAGAATTATGATCGTATATTATAATTATTTCAATAATAGCAGGATAGCAAATCATCTTCCTATTGATACTAGTCCATCCGCGGCTGAACTGAATAACGAGATGTTTCATTCCACATAATATTATTATATCGGGGCACTAAAGAATTTGATTAATTTTGGATGTATTTATCATTTTTTATTAATCAAACCCATGCACGATAATGTATTTGTTTTAAGTAGATGGTTTAAAAGGCGTGCTGCGAGAATTCTGGCAACTCATTTGAGACATTTGGACTTACAGATGACTATATGGGCCCCTTTGCTTTAGAAAATGTTCGAAATATAATTGCTCTAAAAGGCGTCGAGCGTGTATTCTGATGTATTGTACTGTAGGTAGCTGCTAATTTGGACATGTTGGTCTACATGAAATAAACACAGTAGTATTGTTATTGCGACAGATATGGGTCCAAATAACCAAATACTGTTTTTAAAATGATGATCTAAACGTTTGCTCATTTGAAAGGCAAATGAAACGAAATAAATTGGAATTGGTGCTTCATTCTTTGTCCAACTTTGTTGCAAAAGCGGTCTACACGGTCATACATTCGTCGCCTACAGTTTGGACAAATGTATGATTGTGTATACACGATTTTAGACAAATGTTTTGTCGAACTCGCACGTTCATTACTTTAAATATATCATGTATAAAGACTTATTGTTGAGATTTAACAACTGAAAAACAAACTCTGGTCAAGTGATATATTATCCCCAATCAATGGGAATACGTGGTATCGTTATTATTCACGTGTATCGTACGGCGTGTATATGACCCCCAACCCACACCTCCCCCAACTGTATATGGGTTTTAGCTACAAGTATGTCATACTGTTGTTTATCTCACATACACGTCTGTCTCTTTGTTGTGCTCACTGTTCTGGGTTAATGAGCTGGTGGCGCGTGCGCGCGTGCGGCGATGAGGAGACGCAGGTAGAACAAATCAGTGATTGCTAATCTCTTCAATCCGAGATGGTCCGCCGTCCGTCTTTATTAGTTTACAAATGAAGTAATTCATTTCAGCGTTATTGTCAAACATCAATAAACTCCAAAACTAATAACATCTTCCCATTGCCTATTGTCATCCAATATCTATTGATCTCAGCCCATGTACAGCGGCCTGTCTGTCTCTCCGGTAAAACATTGCACGCGCACAGTGTTGGATGACGGTGCTGTCGTCATCCACAATGGTTGGAGTCCGCTGATTGCCATTTGATTTGTTCACCAATTTAAACTCTTCTGCTATAAGTCGCTAATTAATTAATCTGAGAGTAAAAGTGGTGACAAAAAGCTTGATGTAGAACTGTCGTCAGTGAGTCGTCTGCGTGCGAAATCAGTGGACGCTCGCCATCAGTATATGGTAGTCGTCTTACAAAACGCAGATAATTTGCTTCAACAACGAGAATCATGTTTGGAACAGGATTAATAAAATGAACTAATTAGCCTTTATTATTGTGAATGTATTGGAAATGGATACGATGGTGTCATGTGCTGCACCATAATGAACAAATGAATTGAAATATACACACAGTATTAGAGCAAATTAGCCACTTTAATAGCATTGCTGACAGCAACGAACATTAGTACAGACTTTTTTTCACAATAAAATTGCAATATATTTGTCCTATGTTAGCATCAATCGGATTGTTATTTCATACAAAGTGACGTGTCTCAGGTGTTCTTCAAGTGAACATCTGATGAAAATACGAACCGCCAAACAATCGGACATGTTATATACACATCAGCAAAATGTAAACCTTAATCGATTTTCAACATAAATAGATCTCGTCTGAAATGCTGAACACAAACTGGATACAACGACTGACATTTTAAAACTATTTCATGACTGCGGATGATCTCTGTAACTATATAGTATATACTAGTATACATACTGATCTAATACATTAATCTTCTTAAATTAGAAGATTTTATAGACGTTCGTCTTTTGCATAATAGATGTGTGCAGGGTTGTCGATGAAAGTTCAATACAGTGAGATATGAATGTCATATTTCACTGCTTTTATAGCTGGATATCAACGATTACCCTGTGATTCAAGCACGTCATCACGACTTTGCCAGAATGTCTCTTCGACTCTGCCTTGTACGGATTGGATACTGTATGTTACAGGTGTTGAGGTTTAGGTTATCATTATTCATTATTTAAGCGGATTGTGAGAGATATAGGTCACACTGTATTAGTCGTGCCAGGTAACCTGTTCGTAGATACCCTTAGATAATACTAAACTAGAATAGTGTTTGCTTCATAACACAAGTGAAATACAACATGTACATTCATTGATTGGACGGTAATTTCGACACATAGCTTCAGAAGTAACCCGATGCTCTCACATGGCTTACACTGTTTAGATTGGCAGTAAAGCATCTTTTAAATGCTCTTTCCCACAGACAGCACATACCACAGCGTTGGATAGATCGCTCGTTGAACTGAAAAAAAAGAACAAATGGTTCTAACGATCCATTGAGGTTCCACTTTGCGACCATGCGTGTTAGATCCATTGAGGTTCCACTTTGCGACCATGCGTGTTCGATCCATTGAGGTTCCACTTTGCGACCATGCGTGTTCGATCCATTGAGGTTCCACTTTGCGACCATGCGTGTTCGACCATGCGTAGACGGTTTTCACAGATCACGGGTTGGAACGAAATAAAGCAAACGATTCTAACGGGTCAAGTGAGAAGCTAGGTACGAACGTTGCACATCACACACCTTACACGGACGCTGACCGATATAGACTCTCCTGATTGTTATTTATGACGAAACGTTATGTTGTAATGTACTTTGAATCGTGTTTGTTTGTATAGTATTGTCGTGTAATACGTTCTGAACACCTAGCTGTTGTCAGTCACTCATCATATTGGATGGTGAAGAAAAAATCCAATTAAGCGCAGTAGAAATATGGAAATTAAAATCGCAAAAAGAAAAAAATCATAAATTAATAGGTATATTATTATAGATTTCGTCTCAGGTTTGAATTTCGTGTGGAAGTTTGTAACAAGAATTATTGATGTAGTTATCAAGTGACAACTAGTAATTCGTTTACGTCGCTACGTTCCCAGCGCGTGTGCAGAGGCAAATTGCAACAATACCTTCGCTAAAATCAAATCAAATCTATAAAAAACAGTCTCTTATTTATCTCATTTTATTGTTATTAGGTTTTTTTTAAATCGTGCAGCATCATTAATATCCACATACGTGTTTCCCAATATATTCTTCAGTTCTTTTAACACGGCGCAATATGTAATGTTTGCTGATGACTTTGGAAGACACTATGATAACTTTAACAAATGAGGATAGATTATATATTTTGTTCATTAGACCCTACAGCACATAGACCTCAGTCATTGACCATGTCTACCCATCAGCACATATACCTCAGGCATTGACCATGTCTACACCTCAGTCAGCCAATAGTTAATACGACACAATACCTCGTTATATTGGAAGACAATGGTTACAATACTTCAACACATATTCGTGGGTTGTTCTGGTTTACCAACCAAAGTTGGCAGTAAAGTAAACAAGAGAAAGTAGAACATCTGTATGATACCATGATCTTTACATAGTGATTCAAAAGTATACAGGCCTCTTTCAACTTTCTAATGGTTGATTTCCCTTTATTTCAAGCAACATTGCATCTGCTCCAGCATATGACGTCTACCTTTCACAACTTCTGAGATACTTTAGGGCATGTTCATTATATGCCTATTTTAAGCAAGACCGCGTGCTTCTGGCTCAGAAGTTATTTCATCCGAGTTATACCGTCCATGAACTCGTGAAAACTTTCAAAACGCTCTGTGATAGAGGCAAGTTCACAGATGATGACCGATGCAATACCTGTTTTACGCTTTTTATCGTTTTGGTGAAGGCTGCGGACAAACAATATGGCTGAGCTTTAAGACAGGTGCCACCGGTGGAGCATGATACGATCATCTTTCGCGAACACCAGGTATCATCACTGCTTTGGCTGTGATTGGTGAGTACATGCCATCTCGATTTAGTTTCCCTCTCCCTTCGATTCTGTCAATGCTCTGTCGCTTAAAGTATTTAACACAGCTTGTACGGCGGCAGTAGTTGAAAACACACTTTGTTTTATTGGACACTGTGGCCGAACAATGACACTTGACCACATGTGGGGAGATACAACATGTCCCAAGTGCGACTGTTGGTATCTACATATCAATAGTTAATGAATTTGTCGAAGCAGTTGCCAAATAGCAACACACGTGGTAATGTTGCTTTAATAGGCAATAACAGCTCTATCATGGGAAGTACACAATTAACTAATTAAACAATGCCCAATATTGTTTAGTCGTTGCCAAGTCGTGTGTGCGAGAGGCTTGTAGGTAACTTGGTTTTGTTTTGTACGCCGTATTCGTTTCATTTGTTGTCTTTTTTTTAAAGTATCCGTTTTCAATTATTTTTTTTTTAAGGTAGGTCTACTTTTTCTATTTGGTTACATGTAATTAAATACATGTACGTTGGTTCCTTTCAATATCGTTTTGAAATTTAAGCGTAAGATTGTCAACAACACAAACCTAGTCTTATCATTGTGTAAATAGTAATTCAAATACATGACATTGTCATATACACATGTATTTTAGTTTCAAATATTTTGAGATTTTCGCTCAAAAGAAGAAAGTCACTTTTGAATCATTAAGAGCTACATTGCCGAGTTTAAAACGGATGTTACCGCACATGAGCCTATCATGCTCTTCTAACATGTTTCCGGCAAATTGAGCTTTTTAAAGTATTATACAATTATTAACATTTACATTTACGAATAGTGTCTTCTTTGTAATAGCTATCTATGTCTATCCTATGTCATACACATGGTTATGAATTTTGCCTGCAATCATTTGTAACGTAATAACGACGGAGGGTGACGCAGGATAACGGAGGGTGGCGCATGATGACGGAGGGTGACGCAGGATAACGGAGGTTTACGGAGGTTTACGGAGAATGACGGATACACATGTTAACCTGATCCTTCTGAGAAAACAGAGCGGATGAAATACACTCATGATCATTAGCGGCATGTTTTTCTGCCGCAATTAAAAATGTTTTTGATTTCATTTTATTACAACAGCGGACACTCAACCGGGGAAAATAAATATCAAATTATCCAACATTGGTCTAACGTGTTATTTGATTGGGTTGTTAAAACCATTCCAGAAATTGTGAACATTACAACTTGAAATAATTATGTCTTGAAAAGAGTTTCACAATACAATGTCTGGAGTAATAAATAGAACATTAAACTTGCTACCATGTATTATCAAGTTTAAGTCACTCATGAACCAATTTAAATTTGGGTCACTAGATAAATATGTTTTTTCTACTTCAGGTTTGATACTGTTTAAGATAGCATGATGATTGCATGGTTGTTCATCCTAGTGTTTCAACCAACGTGGATGTATTCTACAATAGACGAGAGCCGCAGAGATGTCGAGAGCCTAATCCTGTCTCTTCAACAAACACACTGCGCTAACAACACCTGCACAATTACGTCCACTGGTCAGACTTCGGGTGGTAATTTTGGTTTTGAAGACACATGTCCTCCATGTTACTGTTATCCCTGCGCGTGCAAAGAGGACTGTGTGGTATTTGGTGACTGTTGCCCGGAAGTTCACATTGGACCGAGTCTTGATATTCCAAACTGGAAGGATATGAAGAAGAGATACCTAATAGCAACTGAATGCAGTCATACGTCACGCAACTACACCACAGAGCTAGCTAAGAAATGTCACAGATCCAGGCTCAATCCGCTTAGTGATAGACTTGTGACGTCACGTTTGATGACTTCCGGAATTGAGGCTACCGTCACGTTTCGCAACAGATTCTGCGCTGAGTGTAATGGGGTGACAGATTATCTAACTTGGAGAATCATAGTTGAGTGTGACGTATCTCCCAAACAAAAGGACATCGCTGATGTGAACGAATTCTTAGCTTGGGCGAACACCTTTTGTTGGATTGGACTTGTACCACCAACACAATTTGAGAGTAGGATTAGAGAGTGCAAGGTATTGGAAAGTAAAATAATGTCTATTTGTAATGAAACAGGATTGTGGCGAGTTTATAACAAGACCATTGAGCAAGCTTGCTCTGCTTACTACAACCCACTTCTTGTAAGACAATATAGAAATATATTTTGCTTTTTGTGCAATGGAAATGCAGAAGACCTTCTTCAGCGACAAGTTCCATGTGGAAAGGGTCCTCTTCCAAGTTGGGGTTTCCATCCCTTCTCTGCCATATTAAATTTTGAAACCAACAGTGAAGTGCAGTCTGAAATCACACGATGCAAAGAAGAAGAATATGACGATATCATGACTGTAAGTTTTTGTATTGTATTTAGAGTATTTTGACACTAGATCAAAGCTCCCTTCTTTACAGAAGACCAAACATCATCTTTGAACCGCTAGAATGTCTGGCTGCCAAATGTGTGCTTGTTGCCAAATTCGCACTTTTTAATTCCATCATATTGACATGTTCACGTATTTCCTTATTAAGAATTTCGGTCTTTGTTTCACTGTCTGTTAATCTAAACGACAAAACATTGACATGGCCAACTATGTATCTCTGCACAAGGCAGAGCCGAAGAGACATTACGACAAAGTAGAGATGTCATATACATGTACTTACGAATCACTGCCAAAGCAGTAATGATATCAGGGTTTGGCGAAAGTTGAGCATGTCCTGTTCCACCATATTGTTTGTCCGCTAGAATGATACAAAACCATGTGTCTCGTCTCTTCTAAAGAGTTGCAGTATAAGAATGTAGGTTTTTGTTTCACTGTACAAATATGGAACATTGCCATTATGTTTCTGTCTTGTCTCCCACATATGCCGCTACATCGCGCGCCTGGCATAGTGACAATTTCTCTTCTCTTCTGTCGTTTTAAAGGCACACTGCCTAGTTTTAACCACAGTGCTACCGTGCTACTGCTATATTTGTAACGAAATTCTGCCTCATGCCACATTTATCATTTGTCAATTAACATTTACTTACTACATCTTATTGCTTACCATATATAACTCGTTTGTAATAGTTTACTGTGGTCCTTCACACCTTTTTCTACAATAATTTGCCACGAGACACTTTATTTTAGGCAAAAGTAAACATTAAGCTATTATAACCATTTGGATGAATCAGATGTAAGTAAATGTTAATTTAATTTCTTTAAAATGCCCCTTTAGCCAGAAATGTTACAAATATCATTAGATGCGCAAGCATAGTGGCATTCGTCTAAAAACTAGGAATTGTTCCTTTAATGATTGACAGCAGGTAACACGCTGTTAACCGTGACTGCTCATGCATGCTTGTGCTAACCTTACAATACAGTCGTATTATTACATAGATGAGCATAGTATTATACATTGAAAATGTAAAGTTTGTTTTATTTAACGACGCCACTAGAAACACATTGATTATAAATCAGCGGTTATTGGACGTCAGA